>CP045907.1:2637292-2659672 GCA_013387185.1 Caligus rogercresseyi | reverse complement strand
ATAATGTTTTCAAGGGTTTGTAGTAGTGTTGTGTCGTCCCAATGTATTTGGTCCGGTCCAGTTAGTCTTAAACCCGGTCCTATCGGTCCTTAGGACCGTCGGTCCTTGAGTATGTCTTTTGTCAGTCCTTTTTTTTCATAAAGTTGAAAGAGTATTTATTTAATACGTTCTAACTGCTAATATTATATTTATGTATTCGATTATACTGAGCGTTAATTCAATAGCAACAAAGGGGTTAATAATATTTATATTAGACAATTTGGAAACATTTTTTATCATAATATAGGCTTTTCAGTGTACTCATTGTCGGTCATACTCATTAAATGTTACTGCAAAAATAATTAATTCACAACCCTTCCGTTTAAACACTATAGGCAACTTTTAAGTATTTTTATAAACATCGAATATTTATTTTTGTAATAATAACCAATATTTAATACTTAATAACAAAAAGTAAAAAATGTTATATTTGTCATCAGCTCATTGAAGATGCTACTTTCCTCAAATAAAGGATTTTTCTTTTCATAGCATTAAGAGATGTTGACAACATGACGTGGGCAACGACGTAAAAGCACACTTTTTCCTTTTCTAAGGACCGACAAGAAGGACTGGACCGAACAGGACTGGAGTCCTCGGTCCTAGATAAGGACCACACAACACTAGTTGGTAGCATGATAAATAATTTACGGATTAATTCGTATGAAATGATATCCTTGCAAAGCTATTGATTATGAAAAAACTGCTTTCATGATGATCGAATTACAAACCAATTAATATTCATAAATGTTTTATACTCATTCAGCCTTCGACAGGAAGGTTCCCAAGATTCGAGTCAAAGTTTTGCTTACGCGTGCTCCTATGACCTAAGGTATTTCCAATGGGAGCATTTAATGTTTTTAAATAATGTTTGCCTCATTCATTACCTCCGCCGAAGGAGGTATTGTTTTCACTGGCGTTGGTTGGTTGGTTTTGTTTGTTTGTCAGCAGGATAACCCAAAAAGTGCAAAACAGATTCGGATGAAACTTTTGTGGAGTTGTTTAAAATGCCAAAAGGAACAAGAGATTAAATTTTGGCATCTCTGAGTGCTTTTTTGAGATGAAAAATGAGTGAAATACTACTAAATATTTCAAGTTAGCCTACTCTGCCAATAGATGTCGCTGTGCTGTGCTCTCCTCTTTGATGACGTCAGTTTCTTTTTCTTTCCATGTACCTCTAGAGTGTATGCAATAAAGGAGCAGTATGTAGAGTTAAAGGGACAGTGCGTGTAGGGTTGGAAATGACAAAAAGACCAAGTAATTCATTTTGTGTGGATCGGTGGAGGTTTGCACTTTCTGAGTCCTCTAGTTACTCTTGATTCAGATTTTAACATTTTCACAGACAATAATTAATATTTTCCATTTGATTCTATTGTTAAGCCTAGAGTACATCTACGAATATGATTTTGAACATAAATAGATATTAACAGATACCAAAAATATATTTGAAAATTGAATGCAAAAAATGAAACAAATATGTGGGTCACCTGAGAGTAAATAACTACTTACATTCATATATTACAATTGTATTGGAATCATTGTATGAGCTCATTTCGAGATCAGACGTTTTAAAGATCAATAATGAATCTAAAAAGCTCTTTATTTCAACCTAAGACCCGATATAGTTCAACATGGTTATATATATAATATATATTTATATATTATATTCCGGAATTTCAGTTCTTATATAAAGGTCGAAATATTAGCGTACAAAATACATAAGAAGACATTTTAGTCTTAAAGTTATACAGCGACAAAAGAAGAAATAATATAAAACAAATTATAATAAACAAAACCAATAATATCACGATGGTATAAAAAACTTAGGTATATAGCAAACTAAAATCATATTATGAACTAGAGGCATATATACACTCAGAGAGTGCAAACCTCCGCCGTCACGGGGTCCTTATGAGCCTTCCGAGGCGGATATTTTTCACGACTGGGGCGGCGTAGAGGGACGGGGGAGGGTTCCCCTCGACGGAAATTCCCAGAGGAAGACGCTCCCGGCACCCGATTTCACAGCACATCGACATCTATTGGCAGAGTAGGCTAACTTGAAATATTTATTAATATTTAGCTCATTTTGCATCTTAATTCTGCACTCAGAGATGCCTAAATTTAATCACTTGTTCCTTTTGGCATTTCCAACACTCCAAAAAGTTTCATTCGAATCCGTTCGCATTTTGTGAGTTGTCCTGCTGACAAACAAACCAACCAACAAACAACGCCAGTGAAAACACTACCTCCTTCGGCGGGAGGTAATAATGAAGCATAGCGTTAAATTAAATAACTATAACGGACATGAAAACTCATATAGCAGATAAAATTTTAATAATAGTTTTTAGTATGCATTTATTATATATTTTTATATACATCTTTTATTCATAATTTTATCTATGTATATTTTCTGAACTGTGAATAAGAAAAATATATAACTTCTTAATTAACTAAAAATGGCTGAGAGACTTTGTGATTTCCTTCGAAGCGAGAGTCCACGAGTTGTCGGTTACGGAAGGGATTTTGAGGATGAGGCTGCATATTTGGCGGCGGCTGCTGGCTAACTCCACAGAGATCCCGAGGACTTAAAAGCTCAGTCGAAGTCCTTTGCTTGCTATTTTACCTTAACATTTAAAACCGCAAATCAATTGCCTTAGAGACGCTTGAGCGATTATTTTTCTGTTTCAAAAGGCCAAAGAGGACAACTGCTTTTATTAAGCTTTCATAAGCTCCTATATAGGTTCACTACCGGCTGATACCGGATTAAGTTCCGGGCAGGTGGGTCCAATCTAGGAGCTAAACAAACAATGCTGATAATGCATTATTGACAAAAGCTCTTTTTACCAAAGAAGCCGGACTGCTCCGGTTTGTAGATATTGTGATGGATAATGTCTACCGTTGAATCACTATGATATTTGGAACACAGTTCTAAATAATGCTAAGAGCTGATGCCGAAACTACAGAGAATGATATGCTATAGTTTGTTGGGTTTGTCCCAAGCATTAGCCATGATATAATTCAATACATGTTACTGAGTTCCTCCATTCTCTCCTTTGGAACTTAGTCATATCAATAAATAGTTTTATGTATATCTTTAGAATGATATTTGACATTTTGGCTAATCCACCGCTAATCCACCGCATAGGCCTCGTTATGGCATCTACATATCTCTTGATAGCCAATGTTTTTCTTCTTGAATAGCCTTTTCCGCTATGATAGGAGATACCGTTGCTTTATACAAAACAACACAGGTTAATTCGGTAGATTGTAGTCCCACCACAAGGTAAATCGTTTACCAATAATTTAAGCTAATTTGTCCGGTTAGTTAATATATTTTAACCTAGACAAATATATGCCCCCTAAACATAATAAATATTTCAGTATACAAAGATAATTCATATTGATCTTTGTATACTGAAATATTTATTTAGTAAGTATTTAGTTAGGAGAGCACTTAGCCAATGAATGCTGGGGAAGAAGACCTTAATGAGGTGTAGTTTGTACATAGAACCGGTGGAAGTAGAGCGTATGAAGGAACTACGTCCATAAACGGACTCGTATGTAATTACTTAGTCTAATTATGCTGGGAAGAAGACAGTAAGGAGGTGTATTTTGTACATGAAACCGGGGGAGGACTATCGTTTGTAATTACCTAGTCTAATTATGCTGGGAGAAGACAGTAAGGAGGTGTATTTTGTACATGAAACCGGAGGACTATCGTTTGTAATTACCTAGTCTAATTATGCTGGGGAAGAAGACAGTCAGGAGGTGTAATTAGTGAATTAAAGAGGGGAAGAAGAGGTTTTTCATTACATTCATTCTTGAAACTTTCATGCTAATCTCTTGTTCGTCGTTCCTTTATTGAGATTTGGAAGCAGCTCGGTTGAGCATTTCGACAGGATTATTATATATAAATACAATTTTGTTTTTTTCACTGATAGCACAGGCTCTTCCCAAGCTTTTGATGACCTTCCACTTCGGGTTCCAAATATCTTCTCTTCACAAGAATTTCGCAGTCCAATCAATTTGACTCTTTTTCAAAGAGCTTAACATAGTTTCTGTGATAGACTTTAAACTTAGTTTCACTTTAGGACAAGAAAAATATGGATGTCTGCTTAAGAGCGATAAAATCAATTATAATTTTGTCTTTCTATTCACTGGGAAAATATTTTCTTGCCTAATGTATCCATAAGATTGTCACTTTTAATCCACCATTTTTTCTAATAACCTCTAACCGTTCTTTCCGTTTCATATTTCACTGATACATACAATGTCAATAAAAGGATGCAACTACTGAATACTGAATGGCCACTTTATCTTAGTACGCTATACCGTGTCCTAAATTACACACAAAATGGCATTTCTTTATTCTTCAATTACATTATGAACTAGAGGCATATATACACTCAGAGAGTGCAAACCTCCGCCGTCACGGGGTCCTTATGAGCCTTCCGAGGTGGATTTTTCACGACTGGGGCGGCGTAGAGGGACGGGGGAGGGTCCCCTCGACGGAAATTCCGAGAGAAAGACGCTCCCGGCACCCGATTTTACAGCACAGCGACATCTATTGGCAGAGTAGGATAACTTGAAATATATTAGTATTTAGCTCGTTTTGCATCTTAATTCTGCACTCAGAGATGCCAAAATTTAATCAATTACAATTATGGGATTTTGGAGGTACACATTCCGCAGCGATGGGCCCTGGGGTTCGGCCGTACGTCATTATGGCATTTTGGGGTTACTGCCGCAGAAAAACCATGATACCTTAGTGTTACAATAAACAGCTATGGTTCAACCTACTATAAATATAGTATATGAGGCTCTAGTAGCCTCATATTACCATAATTATTATCGGGTGGAACCTGCATGGCCTCAAAGTGTAATATGTATAACAAGCGGAACCCCAAAAATTCCATAACTGTGTCCGGTGGAGCCCAAGGGCACATTGGCGGGGTTAACTCTAAAACACCTTAATTATGTCCGGGGGACTCCGAAGTCCCATGGTCAGGGGATTTGTAGCCCCCAAAAGACCATAATTGTGTACAACCGAACCCCAGGGCCCATTGGCAGGGGATTTGAATCCCAAAAGACCATAATTGTGTACGGCCGAACCCCAAGGCCATTGGCAGCAGGGGATTTGTAGCCCCAAAAGATAATAACTGTGTCCGGAGGACTTTCCATTAGCATAGGATGTATAACCCCAATATACCATAATAGCGTTTTGTGGCACCGGAGGCCCCATCGGCTTCTCATTTTTTAACCCCAGTGGGTCACATTTGTAATAGACGGACCTCGAGGCCCCATTCCTGTAATCCCCATTTTTACCCCCGCCGAAGGAGTATTGTTTTCACTGGCGTTGGTTTGTTGGTTGGTTTGTTTGTTTGTCAGCAAGACAACTCAAAAAATACGGAACGGATTCGGATGAAACTTGTGGAGTCGTTGGAATGCCAAAAGGAACAAGTAATTAAATTTTGGTATCTCTGAGTGCAGAATTAAGATGCAAAATGAGCTAAATACTAATAAATATTTCAAGTTAGCCTACTCTGCAAATAGATGTCGCTGTGCTGTGCTCTCAAAGAGGAGAGCACAGCACAGCGACATCTATTTGCAAATGACAAAAAGACCAAGTAATTCATTTGGTGGGGATCGGCGGAGGTTTGCACTCTCTGAGTCCTCTAGTTATGGTTGTGCTCAAAAATGTTTGTGCGTATAATGCCTCTTTAAAAATTGTCTAAAAAGTAACCGTTCAAAAATTGTCAAACCTTCAAAGAAATGACCTGAAAAAATGTAAGATAATGCAGATTCTTAAAATCTTTTTATACTTGTTTTTGTATTGACAAATTCAGGATATCAGATGTGTGCTTAAGGTTAACGGAATAATTACTGAGTGAGATAATCAACGATATGGATTAGGAAAAAACTTCAAGCCTTCACATAGAAACAATTCAAATTTATTCTCGCAGTTATATCATCTCAAAATTATAGATAAATGTGACTTGTTAGTAGTAGAAGTTGGCCAAATTATGATTAGTATAAAGATACAAATGATATTGTGGGAGGCTAAGTCCATCTACGAAAAAGGCCTAACTCATTTTAAAATGATTAGCTACAAGGCTTATCTAAGGGTTAGTTTGTTCGATATCGCAAAAGTAACTTTTATTTGTCCTAGGTTCGAAAGACTAATTTTTATGCTATAATGCTTATTTATATCCTATCGGATGCAATTCTATCGAACCAAATAGGCAAAAAAAGGCAAAAAAAATTCATTTGATCCAACAATAAAACTTTTTTATATTCCCAATTATCGTCAATGTTTGATACATCTTAATAATGACATTAATATGTGTGTTCTTATCAAAAGGTTTTATCATCTTCTTATTATTTTGTTCAATTCATTTCCGGATGCCAACTCACAACTGACAGAGAAATCTAATCGTTTGTATGCTTGAATAAGCAAAGCCTTCTTTTCTTTATATTCACATAGTTTAAACAAATATCAGGAAATCATTCCATCAATGAGTCTTCTCAATTCAATTTATATTATTTTTCTTCTTCATAAAAGCACTACTGACTTGGATGTAGGTAATTAATATCTTTAAAAGCCAACAAGTTTTACCCGAAACCAAGGGGGGGGGGGCAGAACTCATTTAAACAAAGAGGGATATTTCCAATAATAAAAAATAAAAATGTGACGTCATCACTTACACGATTTGCCTGTATATCTAATACCTATACCATCTAAATAAATAACAATAATAAATAATAATATGGTGGACTAATATAGATGAAGCCACACAACCTCGTATATAATTTCATATAAAAAATAAGATTTTTATGACTCTATGTAACTACATTCACATGATTTTCAGCAAAGAAAAATGAAATTGGTTTGATAATATGTTATTTGCATTAGATTTTCAATTTCAGGCCGAAACTCAGCCAATTTATTAACAACATCTGAAAAGGTTTGATTATTTATATTTTTACTAGTCCATTAAAGTATGTAGTAGGTGTCCTTTCTATCAACCAGACAGAAAGATATTGAGAGAAAAGAACAAGGATAATATAGATATTTTTATGCCATAAATCATAACACATCGCTAATGTGACGTCATGTGTGACATTTCAGTTTTTCTTTTCTAATCAGAGGAACCTAAACATTGCGTTCTGCGCATCTTGTATTATCTATTATCTTTGCCCGAAACAAACAAAAAACTATGACGTTTAGGAAGACTTCCCTCCATGCTTACCTACTTCAAATTAAACCATGTACCGCATAAAATGATTCCCTGGGATATCCGTGGATTCGATTATTTATCTGCCATTTTAAAATGTAAAACTATGGATCAACAAATGTAAGGAAACTAATGACTTGTATTACTAAACACACACACATATATATATATATATATATATATATATATATACGAAAGCTAGATTTGGAAACTTTATTTATGAATGAACCATAAGTCATATGAATAAAGTCATCATAAAGCTTCGCATCGTATCTCCCAATCAATCTTTTGCACTGAGGCAAACGTGATCCACGTTCTTGAGCGAATCCATACAGCAGGGGATGCAGGCGCAAGGGCAGCACCTATAGAAATGAGATTAATTAGGTATTAAAATGTGCTCAACCAAACAGGTTTGTTTAGGAAGTTTTGTGCGTCTTTTTGAAGTATTTTTGATGTGAAAGGGGGACTGTTCAATGCAGTTATAGTAATTTTTGTTTCAATGGCATCTTATATTGCTAAGGTTATGGATCTTTTGTACGTCATGAAAGCCGATATTTTTTATTATGAACATTGGACATTATTATTGGGCATCATACAGCCCTTGGCTATCTTTGATAAAAAGCCCATAGGAATTAATGAATGGAGTGGAGTGAGTCGAAGTGGTCGGAGTCGAATTTAAGATATCGAGCCTGTAATGACTGACAACAAAATTTTGTCTGGGGAAAAGAATCTATATACTTATAAAATAAAGAATTCCGTTCGTTCGTTTCCATGATTCATTAGATATTGACAAAAATTTCACGGAATAACTTAGAGGGATCAAGAGGGAATGCCTCCTGGAAAATCAATTATCGCCATGCTTATTTTATTCACGAAAACGTTTTTTCGCGGTTTCTTGAAATTGCCATGTTACGTTTGAATCAAGTTCTCTGGGGAAGACTTTAAGGTGTTCATGTGATTTTTGGACCCTGTGGTGTTTCCCAGAAAATGTATTTTATTGCAAAAAACGTTTTTTTCTCTCACATAAGAATCATTTCGATAATAGGAAGCTTACCCACAAAGGCAAAGAACTGTGCCTAAGAGCCAGGCTATGGAAGATGTTGTCTTTTCTGTAGATGTAAGAACGCCATCTTTGCAGACTGGGCAGATGCCCCTTATGGGATCACGACCATATACATTGCCTAGAGGGAGTGGTTGATTCGTTTGGGGATTATGCGGCAGAGGGGGGGGGGGGGGTTTGCAGGGCGTCAAAGTTACTTTGAACTGTCACTCCCATGTTGTGTTGCCCAGAGTATTAACTGAAGTTGCAAAAATTACCGAATCTTATTATGCCCCTCTTGAAGATAGGCGCTTTATCAGGCCATAGATAAGAATAAGGAAAACTGCAATCACATTTATTTTTATTAAAAACAAAACAAATATATTGCCTATATTAATCATATTTCGTAATGCTTTGAGGAATATGAATAGTTCTTATATTTTGATACCTAAAGGACTTGGTAAAAAAATATATATAATAGATTTCTTGAAACGCATGGCATAGTTATTATCATTTTATCCGTTTTATTCGTATATTTAAAAAAGATAAAACATAAAGATAGGCCGAGTAAATCTGTTAAATGGCATATGTAAGGCTTTGAATTTCTGTAGTGCCTAGAGGAACTTTGTGGAATTATTCATATAAACTTTGCAAATATTGTTTTTGTCCAGAAAATTGAATTTCAACCTATAAGGCGTGTGGAATATGACAAATGTATTTCTATGCTAAAAAGTACTCATGCTTAGAAAATTGCAAATATATTTTAACATCAAGTCCTAACAATAATAAAACATCATTAACCTTTAACGGCCTTCACATCATATACAGTTATTTAATAACAAGAACTTTTATATTCCAAACTCAAAAATAAGGAATTCTATATATATATGTCAGACTTGTTGACGTTCGCAAAAAATTGTCGTTCTTTTGTCGTTCCCCCAGCTATCGTTGGTCTTTCATTTTAAGATTGAATCGTTCGTCGTTCGTTTGTCGGTCTTCAGAATGAAGTGACGACGCTTCTTTAGAAAGAGTTATTTTCCATCAAAAAGGATTTTTTAAAGTACAATACTACTAGTCTTTGGAAAGTACTTCCCCTTTTTTTCTGCGCCAGGGGTAGACATTCATCAAGATATTTGAACTAGTAAAAACCTGCTCGGAAACCTCGGATGCAATTCTATAGAACCATATAAGCACAAAGAAACCTGCAAGTTACAATATGATTTTTTAACGAACACGAACGTTAATATCGTTTTGTTTTGACAAACGATTACAAAATGACGACAAAATATACAGTATGATATATATATATATATATATATATATATATACAGGGGTGTGCAGGCGAATCTAGACTTTTTTAGCACGGAAACAAGATACTCATATCCAAGAACAAGACCTTTTAATTACTTTTTTCATATCACACAAATTAAAATGACTTTTCTCTTAATGTTCATTCAATCCAACTTCCTTCTTTCACAATAAACAGCCTCCACACGGTGCCTGAACCTCCCAACGGCATGAGCCACCTGTTTCCCTGGACAAGTGGCCACTGCCTGGATGATGCAGCTTTCAAGGAGTCCACAGTGTTGTGAGCGCGCTTGTTAGTGTCCCTCTCAAGGACGCCCCACAAGTAGTAGTTGCAGGAGTTGAGGTCAGGGCTGTTGGGGGGCCAGAACTCCTTTGACCAAAGGATCAATGATTCGGCGCTCCTCTTCCTGAATTGGATCGGTCTGGAGTCTTTCTTTCCCGGTGTTAGGAATCCTTCCTCGTTGTTCTCCGACTCCTTGACGGACTTGGCAATGCTGTAAACAGTAGCTTTGGAGAATTTGAAGAAGTCGATGATCTCCTTGGGCGCACGGCCGCAACGGAGCGCCACAATAATGGCCTTCCTGCGCTCAAGTTCCGAGGGCATTTTCAATCTTTTTGTTATTAACCAAAGCTCATAGGATATACTAACCAGTCATACCTTTTTAAATTCTACCCTAACTGGTTTCTGAGATACAAGTACTCAAAGTTAGTCTAGATTCGCCTGCACACCCCTGTATATATCATCCATGGATGTAAGTGAAAATCAGAGTCCTTGAAACATTTTCTAACAAATAAATAAAAACAGTTCAGTCATTAACGAGCACCACAGTAGAAGATATCTTCTTACATCTGTAAAGGATTGCCTGTAACACAATCACACAGTAATAAGAGAGAGAGAGATACAGGAATGACTTCTTCTTCTTCAGGCCTCCTTGATCCATCTTACGGAGAGTATGAAGTTTTGGATGGAGAATCAGAGGACGCATGGAGGAAGTCCACACTCTTTGAGTCCCCCATGATTCGCTTCAAAGCCCATAATCAAACCTTCCTCAGAGATTCCTGGGAGTCGCTAAGAAGATCCATGAGTTTGAAACACGGAAAGATGATGTTTGGATCGTCTCGCAAATTAAATCTGGTAATAATAATTCGATATAATTATGCTAGATAAAGTAATAAATATGGATCCTTCTAAATTTTACAGTTCTCTACACGAGTCACTTGTTATATGAAATGAATACTCACGTCTGCCAAGGAACTGCTAATTTTTGAACTCCAAAACAATACGCCGAACAGTATTACAGCCAATCTAAAGAAAACAGTTTTATTAATGGAAAAACTATTAATCTACTGATGAGTTTGCGAGAAAAAACTTTTTTGTGATCCTACTCATGAAGACTGTGTTTTCTTGTGCTGCTTTAAAAAGTTATCTTTGACTCTGATATTTGCATTATAAACACGTCCACTTATGACTGCTGTTGGCATTAATATTTTGTACGGTTGAGTGTAATATATTTTAATTGGTGTGTGCATACATTTTGCTCTCAATGAAATTTAAAACACACGCCCTTTCCAAGTCAATTGGTTCTCAATATGAAAACATGCACAGGTTTGATGAACAAACAACTCCTTTCCTGGAAACATATTTTATAATACCCAGGCTACTACACATATTTAAGGCCTATAATGAAAATGCAAAGTATTTATCATAGTACGATATTGCTAAAGAAATGACAAATGTCGGATGCAATTCTATCGAACCATAACGTATTGACAAAAAAATGAATGCTCTATGAAGTTCAACTAATGAGCATAACCAAAAAATTTACTATATACACAAAAATAATGCAACTCCAAGAAATCAAAAATTCATTTATATAAGAACTTTAAATATTTCATACCTTAGCTAAGATTGATCCATCCGCAACTTCATTATGCAGGCTGTTGATCGAGTTTTTTCTGATCGGCGATCAAACGATATTTGATCGCTATTGATCGCAGTACACATAACGTCCTGATCTTTATATCTTTTGATCGTAAGAAATCACTAAAAAAATAGCGATCCGATCAATTGGTATAACATAACTAAAAGAGAAAAAATGTTTTGTAATAAGGACTTTTGCGAGACAAACCCTACATTCTTAAACTTAACTAGCTGACACAGTGACCAAAATCCATTCTGACAACTAATATTCTTTAGAAACACAAAATACAGACTAATTATAATGGAAAGCTAGTGTGTGCTATCTTGATATATTTTTTGTCCTAAACTATACTGACAGGCAACAATGTACAAGTCCTTGTTTGGAGCTCATAGGCTATGGGAAACATTTATTCTGGCATATCCTGTCTTAAAACTGAAGACATATGTCAATTGTGGAGCCAGAGTGTTGGAGCTCATAGGCTATGAGAAACATCATTCTGATATTTTTGATCCCAAATATACAGACAGCGCCTAAGGAGAAGTCGTTATTTTGGAGCTCTAGGCTATGCAGTGGTTCCCAAAAAAAAATTGCTGGGCCCCCTTTGGTACATAAGAGATTTTTGGCGCCCCCCCCCCCCCCCAAAAAAAAAAAAAAAAAAAAAAGAACATACCCACATTTTGTTTTCAGAGTCCATTGTAGTTTATTTCACACATTGTAATTAATACGAACCTCACCTTTTTTTGTTTTTGTCCATTTTCTAGCAGTGTTATTTATTCACGGTATTTATATTTTCATTCATTCGTTTTTTCCGCGCCCCCCTTGCAATTGCTCTGCGCCCCCCCTAGGGGCGCGCCCCCCATTTGGGAACCACTAGGCTATGGGAAACAATCATTCCATTACCATATAAGATAATACTTATTAAGTTTGACTGTATATACAAAAAAAAAAAATACTTAGAATTAGTATTACATAGGTAATGTTTTGTTGATCGCAATTAAATTGATCGGATCGCTGATCGGAAAAATCCCTGATCGTTTATCGTATATCGCAAAGAATTAAGATTGCTATTTTTTATCAGATCGCTATTTTTTTCCTGATCTCTCACAAGCCTGTATTTATGACATCTCTCCTTTTCCCAGGTTCAACATGGATGGAGAGTTAAGCTGGTGCATTCTTCACGACTTGGACTTGAGACTGCCCTCAGGGATAGTTTGGACATGAGAATGACTATCTAGAGTAAGGTGTTGTTTTAATATTGTGGTGATTGAGGACACTCTTTCAATAGGTTGTTGATTTTGTTAGGATCAATGCCGTCTCCTTGGAGTGCCAACAGATTTCATACCTAAGGACATTATTGAAGTAGCCAATACGAGTTCGTCTCCTCGACTCATCAAGACACATCTCAGCTGAGCATGCTCCCAAAGCAGATCCTGCAAAAGGGAAACAAGGCAGAGAAATAATGGTAGAGGAAGAAGTTGTGATATTGGCACTCCGGTAGCAATTGGCTATAGATAGAAAGCCTAGAAGAAATTTAGCTGACAAATCTCATTGACACCTTTTCAAATATTTAAAGAGTAATATTTATTGCATATAATTTTCTTTGCTTTATGATTTATAAAATTGGGTATATAATAAAGGTAGAAATAGAAAATATTAAAAACACTTGTTTTTTGTTGGAACTATTCAATTCTTTTTTTCCTTTTTTAACTATAATGCTTGGTGGCTCCTCCTTTAAGGTCCTAAAATGGGTCATGTTTGCAAATGTATTCAACTAATAAATGTAGTAAAAACTATTAGGTGTTCCATAAATAATGAGGTCGACCAATTAAAACTCAAATTTTCATCAGATCAACAAAAAAACTTCTTCATCAGTACACATAATTCCCTCCGACTGCAATGACGTCGTGGCAGTGTCCCCGGAGCTTCCTAGTTGGTCGTAGAGCTCGTCTTCACTGGCATTCCTCATCGCCCGCTGAACGGCGAGTGTAGCCTCCTCGTGCCCCAAAACTCGTCCTCCCGGAGCAGGTGCTTGAACTTCCGGAACAGGAACCTGTCACACAGGTTCAGGTCGGGTGAGTAGGGTGACTGTTTCACCGGTTCCACGTCCCTCCGGGTCAGGAATCCCTGGTATCGGGCAGTGTGTGGACGTGCATTGTCCCACATGAGGAGACAATCTTTCAGCCGGATCTTGTCCTTTTCAGGCTGAGAAAGCGCTTCCCAGTCGTCCTCAGGTACTCTATTATGGTGCTCTGATCGGCTGTGGTCCCGGCAGGTAGCGCAGTGATCGATACCCGCCTCGGTTTGCAGGTGAACCCCATCAGAATCATCGTCTTCCTCGCTGTCTGTTTCACACGGGGTGAGAAACGGGCCCCCGTGGGCACCGCCCAGACTTGCTTCCGCTCCACCGACTCCCAGTAAAACCAGACTTGTCCTGGACTAACAGATGAGACCAGAAAGTCTCCGTAGGGTCCTGGAACAACAGCTTCAGGAGGTCCTGACAACACTTCACTCGCTGCGTCTTGTTGGCTTCAGAGAGCTGGTGAGGTACGAGCACGCTGAGGAGGTTTCGGGCCCTAGATCCTCCGTCAGAAGCCTGAAAACAGTTGTAGATGTAGGGACACCCTGCAGCAACTTTTCGAGTGGTCACATCCGGGGGTTATCCTCGACCAGGCGCTTCATACGGGCCACATCCTCCTCTGTCCTCGTCTCCCGGGACGTCCAGGACGGGTCTTCTTCTCAGGGCAAAAACACCCTTATCGAACTCAGTGTGCCATCTCTGGAAGTGGAGAGGTCTCGTTGACTGTTCCTGGAGAGCTGGATCCGATCAAGAAGTAGGAGCGAAATTTGGGTGTCTCATTTTCAGCGCGAGTAGAATGAATGATTACTCACCTTATATACTAACCTGAAGTGGCGCCATACAGTCTGTTCCCATTCAACAATATGAGATAAGACCGCTCCCGTGAAATTTTGAGAGAGCGGGTGAACTTTTCGAGATAGCTACCTACCTCATTATTTAAGGAACAACCTAATAATATTTTTAAAGGTATTAAAAATGTCCGCCCGATGGGCCGGCCGGGCTCGGGCGCAAAAAATATGAAAGTCGGGCGGGCTATCGGGCAGCCTTTTTAATTGTATCTATAAAAAAATTCAAATTACCTCTTCCTAAAAGAAAACGTCTTCACTTTTTCCTCAACATCTTTAAAAAAAACGTCCTCACTTTCTTTGATCTGTTGAATTGAATTTCTTTCTTCTATTAATATATTTACCCAATGGTCGGGCGGGCGCAAGTCGGCACATATCAACTAATCGGGCTCTGTCTCGGGCCGGGCTCGGGCTCAATTATTAGTCTTTCGGGCGGGCTCGGGCTCGAAAATCGCGCCCGATGTCTGTGGACCACAGAAACAATAGAACGCTGTTTCTCTGCAATTGAAGGGATCAGCCCTCTATATATTTATATCTCTAGGTTGCAACATCTATTTCATTTGTATATGTGTGTTTGCAGTGATATAAATCAAAAATAAGTAAATATGTATAATAACTTTGAAAAGAAATATTCAGAAAAGTTCCTCAAAATATTTTGGCTCCTTTCGCCGGCAAAAAACTGTAGCACTTTATGACTCATTAAGTAATGAAGTGTTATGCAGTCTTTTCAACACTTACATGACTGAATCTGTCTCTATTTTCCCCATAATACAATATATCTGTCTATACAAATTCTGACACGACATATAATAGTAATCCAAAATATTTCAAAGCCTATACCCATCCTCTCCATTAAGTAACGCATATGTTTCTTATAGATGATTTATATGCTTCGAACCCTCGAGACGTTTGTATATCCATGTACAATCACTTCCGAATTTTTATAACTATACGGCATCCATGGAGGAACATGTGAATCACTTTCTCTCTGGAAACTGCGGGTAGGACCATCAACAGCTACCACCAAGTTATCTTCATCTTTCTTCTTTTTAATCATATTACTATACACCTCATGATGTCAAATATTAGAGCATGTTCGACGACGTCAGGACTCTCCAATATACTCCTGGTCAATATGAGGAATGAAGATGATCTATCCCGCGTGATCGATAGAGTGTGTAAGTTCCTCGAGCGACCCATCCTGGAAAAGCCTGACAAGGAGAGACTTATAGATCATCTCAGCATTGGGAAATGAGAGATACCACCTCTGTTAATCGAGGAAAAGCCAGTAACGTAGGTTTTTATTTAATTCATATTTTCTGTGTTCATATATTTCATATTATTATATATATATATATTATATATATATATATATATATAGATATATATATAGAGAGATAGCTATAGATAGATAGATAGATAGATAGAGAGATAGATAGAGATAGATCGATAGAGTAGATAGATAGATAGATAGATAGATAGATAGATAGATAGATAGATAGTAGCTAGATAGATAGATAGATAGATAGATAGATAGATAGAAGATAGATAGATAGATAATAGAGCTAGATAGATATAGATAGATAGATGATAGATAGAGATAGATGATAGATATGATGATAGATAGATAGATAAATAGACAGAAATATATGTTGCAGTAGAGATGGAAATCTAGTAGAGTTGACTCTCCTGGTAGAGATCCCGAAGTATCCTCTTAGAGTGACTACGATCGTGATCTATATCAGAAGAATCAACGACTCTTCTAAAAGAGATCAGAAGGTTACCTCTTATAGGAGGGATGACGGCTTAAATATGGAGATGGTTTGACGATGTTATTCAAACCATATTATTTTGTCTTATTCTTCTCAGATGGTAGCAAAATATTATTACATAAGTCGATGATATAGATACAATGTTAGTAAAATATTGCGTCGTATATTTGCTTCCTTGAGCAAAAAAATCCTTACATTTCCACCAAATATAGAATAGAAATCGCACAAAATCAATATTGTAAGCATTGGAAATAATATTCTATATTTAAGTCGTTATTCTATAAAAAGATACAGATATATCTCTACCAGGAGAGTCACAATTCTACTGTATCCATATCTGCGTTGACAATCACCATACATATATAAATATATATATATATATATATATATCTATATATATATATATATATATATATATATATACTAGTATATATCTATATATATATATATATTATAATATATATATAATATATATATATATATATATATATATATAATATATATATTATTTATATATATAGATATATATATATATATATATATATTATTTATATATCTATATATATCATGCTCGTCAGGACTTGACTCCATGAAAACAAGTCATTCAGTTAAACATTCCCTTTTGACTTTCACGCTAAAGCTTCCCCCAAAGGAACAGCAATAGGCCATCCAACTCACTGACAACAAAGACAGGGCATATTTGAAAGAATTGAACCACTCCAAACTAAGTTGAAAAATAAAAGGAAGCAGGATTTGAGTAGATTGTAGAATTATTATACATCAGTTTATTAAGTATGACTTGCTATCAAACGCATCACATAAATACACTCTCCGATTTTCCAGAACACTAAGCAATTGATTTACATCATTTAAATTATTCTAATCGGCTTAAAAACTCTAGCTAATTGAAATACATGTAAATAGCTTCCTTCTTTCAATGCAGGTTTTATCTTTATTCGTGTTATTAATATAATTATTATCTCATCCCTTTCAATAGATATATGTTAAAAATGGTCAATTCAAAATAAGGGAATCGTTGGGAATTGAAATCCCACATTCTCCCGGATATCATCAAACACTTCGAAGAATGGGAAAAGGATAAATTCAACGGATTGGATTTTGAGTGGTCTTTGAATAACCTCTAATCAATGTTATTAAAATATAAAATTTATATAAATATTGTCAATAAATTACTTGCAATCTGGTCTTTATGTATATATTTTTTAAATGCTATTGAAATTACCCATTCAACATAAAAAGGCAATAATATGTAACTGATTATATAAAGAATATGTATCAGCTGTTAGCAGTCATTATTGTCAATAAATGACTTTCAATCTTGTCTTTATGTATATATTGTTGAATGGGTTATTGAAATAACCCATTCAACTTAGAAAGGAAATGAATAAATGTATGATTATATAAAAGATATGTATCAGCTGTTGGCAGCTATTTCTATAGTTGTATAAGCCCCATCTGTTTTGAAACAATGCCCATGAATAATACTACTGAAAATGCATTATTAATGACTTAAAATATTCATACATGATGCCAAAAAGGCATTGATTTAGTTATAGCCTCCCTCCTCATTTCTAGACCCTGTTAGGCCCCGCAATTGTGGAGCTTCCTCATCCTCCCCTTAATAAGTCTTAGCAATGCATATCAGGCCTGAATGGGGATTAAATAACGAGCTACAAGTAAGGATATCACACAGGGGCTTCTTTTTGGGCTTCTTTTCTATGGAAAAGAACGCGAATAATAAAAGTAGTCAATATGAAATGGCATGACTTCACTCCTGTGTTGCTGATGTGTGAACATTAATAAGAGTTACTAGGAATGCAAGGCTAGAGATAGGAGCAAATGTCATATCATTTTATAAATCAATTCAAGACTTTGCACTGAATGTTAATGTTTTTATAGCCCTTTAATATATACTTTTGTAAAGAGTACAAAAAGATTCCAACAACATAGTTATAACTAAAGGAACATGATCAACCATATTTTTTAAAGCCTTTTTCCTTTTGATATGATTAGCTTTTAATTTGACAACTGGTGCCACGCCAGGAGTGTCTTATGATGTAAACTTATGTCTCTTCACAAGTCACTAATTGAACAATGCGCATATCTTAGATTAATTAAGACGCCTACATTTGAAGCATTGCATGAGCGGCAATAAGTGCAACATTTTAATCACATGAAAAACAAAACCTTAGTTATCAATTACTTAA
This sequence comes from Caligus rogercresseyi, assembly GCA_013387185.1. Lineage (NCBI taxonomy): Eukaryota > Metazoa > Arthropoda > Copepoda > Siphonostomatoida > Caligidae > Caligus > Caligus rogercresseyi. Next base: position 2,641,210 of record CP045907.1, on the reverse strand, counting down.
ATGATGACGGAGCCAATGATGAAATTCAATATGATTTGCTGTATAAATCATCTATTTCACGGGTATCAGGTTGTTTGATTTAAATCAGGCCGATTTAAATCATTGATTTAAATCAAGTGGATTTCCAATTAAAATCATTGATTTCATCAATTCATGTTTTTCAATAAATTAAATTGATATTTAATTTTATGCTTCTAATTCACAATGACAGAAACAAAACATTTCATGTCTGTCTTCTTAATAGGAGAGCAGTGGCCTTTTTCATTATATCTATAGCCTCAGACTATAGGCCTATATCATATAATATATCATATGTTAGGATTATTTGATTTAAATCAAGCAATTTGGATTGCGATCTAATTAAGTTTTTTTTTCCCAAGATTATAATCAATGATTAAAATCAAGTCATGTTTTATCAAATAAATTGTTTATTACTTGTACAATGTAAATGAAAAGTTAACGCAGTTCATTTGACAATTACAGGAACGAGTTATTAATTGTCAGTCTTCTTGCTCTTCTAATCTTCTAATTAGCTTAGATTGATGAACATATTTAACAATTTGCTTCTATTCTGCTTGTACAATATGATGAAAAGGTAAACTCAATTAAATTTGACAATTACAGGAACGAGTTATCAATTGTCCGATATCTTGCGCTCCTTTTCCAAGCGTACCTGGCGCGTCCTAGATTCGAGAGTGACCCATCTTGTAGTCATCTTTGATCAGCGTTGGCAGCTCCACCCAGTAATTTTTTAAGGTAGAAAATTGTCATGAGTTTTCGATCCTCGCTTGGATTTCGAACTGTCACGTGATTAGCAAGTATGACTCATTACAAGGCCTTTGAAGTTCTGTATTTTTATTGTTTACTCCTTTGCATTCTTTATTAAAAAAAATCATTAGTAAGGCAACTCGATTTAATCAAAGACAGCTTTTAAAGTCCCCTGAGTAATAGGTAGGCCTATATGTATATTGGCATGTTTTAAAAAAGTTACAATTAAAGTATGGACAAAATTTACACATTGAAAAAAATATTTTTGGTTCATAAAATATGGTTAACAATTAAAATCAAAAAATCTGATTTAAATCAAAAAAATCCGATTTAAATCAAAAAATCCGATTTTTTTTGATTTTTTTTGAAAAAAATCAAAAAAATCAACAACCCTGCTTTGGTATAAAGTCAATTACTATAAAAACTAATGGGAAAATGGAAAAAATCATTACATATACAACAACAGAATACATGAACGAACAGAAACAACATTCAAAATCAAAAAGACTTCCCCAACACCATGAGGACCGTATTTTTTCTTCTAAAGTAATCTTAATTTGATCGAGAAAAATATCAAGACAAACCAAAAGCGTGTGAGCCAGATGAAATCACTGGCAGGTATACACGCATTCTCTGATGGATTTGTTCCTTTTCTAATTAAATATTGGCCAGGAAATGGAAACGAAAGGTACAATGCCAAGTTCACTAGGAGAGGTAAATTGTTATCATACCAAAAAAAGTGTAATGGCACGACTTAAGTCATTGGAGGCCGATATAAATTCTAAATGAGTCGTATCGAATTCTATCAGGCATTCTTGCTCAACAAATGCAAGTCAACTGAATAAAAGATTGGCATCCGTCAAAAAAGTTTCCTTAAGAATCGCAAAAATATATGACATGTGTAGTAATATTCAGGCTTCATTGGAGTCTGTGAAAAAAAGAAAAAGTTTGGAGCCATCATTGCAGTGGATTTCTCTAAAGCTTTAAGACACAATTTCGCATATACCTAAAGCTGTTCGGAGACTGTTGCCAAAGAATTTGTAAATCTGTACGGCCTAACTTTCTAATGGTTCATCAACTCTATCTCTTAATGGATATGAAAGTGATTCGATAACGTTAGGAAAGATTTGTGGACAGGGATGCCCTTCTGCCCTTCTTTTCTCTTGCAGCTGTCAAAACTTTACGAGGAACTTACTGCACAAATTTTGTGGTTTTCGGTACGATCTAGAGGGCTCCGTCATCTAGCTTAGATATGTATGCCGACGACATTACCATCACTTTGGAAGCTATTCGAGGGCCCAATTGTTTAAGAGAATAGAAATAATGTTGGACTATTCAAATATGAAAAGTCAGACCTCTCAGTGAATTAATTGATGACTTCTATTCTTTCATTTGGCGTTTGGCTCCCTGATAGTTCTTTTTGTGAAGTTAAATCAAAGTAGGATATTCTTGGATTTTTTGGTGTATAGACGGTTTCAATTCTTTCAAAATAGTCTGCTTTCACTCACTGGTCTTACAAAAATTATTTACGTTTAACTGAAGAGAACTGGAATCTTCATGTTACTTTAATAAAATTGTTCATAGCCTCCTTTAAATCTTGAGAAATCCCTTTCAATTTATAAAAATATTAGTTTTGATCACCGCCAAAGATATGGGAGAATTAATCTTCTAAAATCAATAAATAAATGTGTCTTTCTTTTTACCACAGAGAGCAAAAATAATCAATTTATTTATATATATAAGCTTTGCACGCGTTCACTTTTTCCCGTTCCGTTCATCGTTCCGTTCAATTCTCAGTTCCGCGAAATGCCGATCAATTTACTGTCCGTTCAAAATTGGATTTAAAAATTTATCAAGAAGGTCTTTACTTTTCAATGCATCATCGTATGTATTGGGTATAAATTTTTAAACCAGGCCCTAATAGTTTCGGCTTGAAGTTAGTTACTGTAATCAAAGTTCAAAAACTTTACAAACTCGATAATATTTAAGATAAAAATAATTGAACCAGAGCTCGGCCCGAAAAATTAACACCTTTTTTACACCCCGACCAAAAATGTCACAATATGAAAGTCAACATGAAAAATCACACACATAGGTATGGTCCACGGAATTTCTCGGTCTATACTACTCATAATTATTGCTTTATCTGAGAATAATTGGAAAAGTTATTTATTACAATCTTAAAGAATAACATTAGTTTATAAATTACACGATTTATTTTGCTGCTAGAAGGCGGTCTTTTACAAAATCTTTTTTTTTTTTCCTATTCTTTTTGCCTTGTCCTTCGCAAAAAAAATTTAGATTGGAGGAGAAGAGTCTTTCCGAACTGGCATTGCTGGGAAGTATAACATATATCGAATGAAATCTTTTTAATCCTTTTATAATGTACCATAAACGACATAGAACATGGAACAAGCAAGCAAGTCATCTCTACAGGCAAGTGAAGTTAATTGATACAAAAAAACATGAAATATACTAACATTACACACTCCATTTTTTTCTTTGTTTTTTACAGGAAAACTATACTAGAACTTTGGTTTAGTAAAAAAACATCAAAAATACTCTGGTAGTAAAATTAGATTTAAATTTAAATAAATTAATAATTATATTGAAGTATGGGAACGCCCACCATTTTCAAAAAATTTGCGGAAAAACAATTTTTAAAACTTTGACCTCGTTGCACAACCCCGTAATATTGACCGATTTTGTTCAAACTTGTATGTTCGTAGTCTTTTATCACCAAGAAACCGAAAATCCACAAGTTGCTAACATTTCAAAAATTTGAAAATAAGAGCAGCCCTAGTGTATATTGCAGTGCTAGGTTCAGCAGGTGGCCTTAGCAGTGGACATATATTGTTCTTGAATTCTTTTGACAACTCTCTTTACCTTCCCCGTCATGTTGGATGCTCTGTCATAGTATTGGCCGTTTCTGTTGTATTCATCCAACAGAGATTGATGTGGTGATCTCGCAGCTTTGGCACTGTTATGGTGGTCTAGTACTCATGTTCTTTATCATTATTTTCTGCTTTGTAGGCTGTATTTCCTCTACACACTGCTTAATAGCTAGCGCAGGCACGTGCAAAGATAAAAGCTAAGGTGGTGCTAGAGCACCTGCCCTTTTGCCCGCTGGAGAAATGTGCCCTTTTTGAC
>CP045907.1:2610864-2637192 GCA_013387185.1 Caligus rogercresseyi | reverse complement strand
AAAGATATGAAGAAACAAAGTAGAAACGATGGTTTAGGAACAGACAACGATTCGAAATGGAGAATAATCATATGAAAAAGTGAAGATTCCCTTAAGTAGTCACCAGTTTTACTTAGCCTAACAAAAAACACTTCAGCCATCCATAACTAGGCTATGTATCGTAGCAATCCGAGTAGAACGGGGCCATTAACTGATTAACCGCAGTCCGGGCCTATACTCTGTCCAAAAAGAGTCGATTTATCTTTTAATTTATCTATTAAATCATTCAAAGTTTTATGAGATTTTGACAAGACACTTCTATTCTACCGGCACATTCAAGAGCTTCTGTTTAATTGACTGATTGCAATGCGAGTAAAGCTATATCATAGGTATAAGCATAGAGATATAAAGATTATAGAGAGCTTATTGAACTCGTCAGAGAAATACGTCATTGTGTCAAGAATATAGCTGAACGATGTTTCTCTGCTATTGCAGGGAAGAGAACTACGTTATTGTGTTATGTTTATATCTATGATTCTATCTCTATGATCAGCTTTCGATGACGTAGTATCAATTACTTTGTTTATAGTGGACACACAGATACAGCTCAACGACGATGTTTCTCAGCTATTGAAGGGAATCAGCTCTCTATATCTTTATATCTCTATGGGTATAAGTTGCAGCAAATCACTATTAGCATTCTAGACGCATTGTAAACCTTTGCTTTTTTTAAAAGCACTATTAAATTTAAGTTTTGCTTATATAGGTGACCGTAACAGCATCTAACTAGGGCTATTGTGTTTCTGTTGAGCAAATTCCATGCTGGAAAAGTCATTTCAAGTTCCAACCACCAATCACATATTGTCTGCATTCAAGATGCTTTGCGAACCTAAATATAATAATGTTCCTGACCTTTGCTTAAAAAAAATAACTAAAGCATTAAATTACATTAAAGTAGTTTTACCTATGTATAACATGTAACAGGGCTATGTTTTTTGTGTTGGGCAATTCAAATGCGGGACAAGTCATCTTATAATTCCAACGAAACCAATCAATGTCTGCATTCAAGGGGCTTTACATTGTAACTTAGGCAATTGGATGTTCCGGATCTTTACTTAAAATTTTTGTTATTAATTGGACCTCTTTGACTCACCCTGTTGTACATCCTCCTGAACGTAATTATATTACAAGCATATATTGACTACGAAACAAGGTTTCCAATAATATTATACGCAAATCATACCATTAATCAAACCCTGCTTCCAAAGAATCTTTTTAATAATCTTAATAAAATGAATGACTCTTTGAAATAATAATAATAATAAGAATATAGGCATACTCTTTAACATATTAAAGCACCATATTTTTATAGGCATATTCAATTACCATATCCCTTTATTGTCTTCCCCTAGTCATTCCCCTCGAATTTCCTCGCTCTCTCTTCTGTATCCAAATGAGATGATCATGGTTATCCTAATTAAAGAATAATATCTTTGAAGGTCTCTGTGGCTTTTTTAAGTTTTGTGTAATGTTTTAATGTTTTTTTTGCAAGAATCATTCATGATATTACTTGGTCTCACCAAATAAATCAAGATCGTCACTGTTTTGTTAGAGAGATGAAAGACGAGCTCCAGGGTACTTCTAAATGTCTTTCTTTTTCGCGAAGGAACGGCTGGGTCGAAATAAGAAAAAGGGGCTTTAACAGGGGTTAAACTATATCATTTGAAAGCTAGCTCAAGCTTTACCTACTTTATCTTTGTCGAAAGACTCTTGGCGATAAATCAAATTAAGCAAGAAATATATATTAACAAACAAATAGTCAATCCATAACATTATTAAAAGCAACTTATGTACGCACGCAACTTATTTTCCTAATTTAGACTTACTATGCCTCATGATTGTATAGTATTCGAATCTATCTCAATCTTCTTGAATGTTTATTTAATGCTTCGGGTTATAGTGAATCAATCTTAATATTATAAGTTGTTTTTTCCTCCTCTAAAAAGCTTATTATTTGCAATAGTGTTTGTAAATGATATTCTTCTCGCTCTCCGTTGTGACGTCATAAAAATCAATGGTTATGGAAATCCTTAGTTTTTTAATATACCATGATATAAATAGAACGCATCAATGGCATGCTGTTCATTTAATTCTGATGCATTGAACGAATTTGAAGGATTTCCAAGTCTGTGGTAATGAGAATATAAATGAAGTAAATTTAGAATATGTTTCGTCCACTTACATGATGTAAGTGACGAAAAATATTCTTCATATTTATTTTCTTTATTTCAAAATTGTTTTTACCATCTTTGTCCAAATAGACATTAGCTTGTAACAGACTCGACAGTAATAGGGGAACGGACATAACGTGTAAACAAGGTGAAAAATAAGGTCTGGCAATACAAAAACAAACATGTCAGCAGTGAACTACTCAATGACGTCACTGGATAGATATATATATATATATATTATATATATATATATATAGGAATCTCTCTATCTATCTATCTATATGATATATATATAATATATGTATATATATAATATATAATTATATATATATATATATATATATATATATATCTATATATATATATATATAAATAATATTATGTATTGTGTTGGTGTGTGTTGTGTATCAATAATAAAATTATATATATATAATCGTTCTCCAGTGACGTAGTTATACTGCTCTAGATTACATTTTTATTTTGTATTGCCCAGACCTTATTAAACATACCGGTTATACACTCATTTGTTAACATGTTTTCTTCTAAAATAGTGATTGTGCTCAGGGGTGGACCGGAACGGCTTCGAAACAGCAACATACTCCAGGATGACAATGCTGTTAAAAGAGTTAGGATAGTTTAAACGGAATCCATAAAAAAAATATATATATTTATATATAAATAAATATTTGTGTACGTAATAATTACATTCTATTTTAGCATTGTATACCATTTTGTATGTATGGAAATGTATGCAAACACGGCCGTACCAGGAAGAATTTGCACGCATAACACTGAGTGCATGTAATATCGGACACAATGTGCTTTGTATGGAAAATATATATTCTTCTATAACAAAAAAAAAAGCTACGGCCCTCTACAAAGGCGCCCTCTTTACTTATTTTTATAATAACAATAAAATAATATTATTATTTAAAGTAACATTGAGTTTTTGATCAAAAACAAAAAAAGTAGAGTCACCTTTCATGACCCAGCATGTCGTGTCTGGTGGTGAAGGAGAGGATAAATGTGTGGCATGTGGATATGGTACGAAATATGATAGGTTATAAAAATTAATGATACGACCATGTAATTGACGGTAAGAACACAGAGACACCGTTTTAAAAATATATTAGCGAAGAGGATGAAAATATAAGTATCAAGAGAATGATAATTTTATATAAGTTTTAATTCCTCGTATAAATATCGAAGCATAAGGACTATATAACTATAATCCCTTAAAACAAACTTTTGAACATAGATTACGCATTACGGGTTTTTTTCCTAATCTGAGCGTGTCCACGAACGAGGATGGAGATGGACGGAACTGGCCGAGGAGATGCGAAGAAGGAAAGCCCAAGGAGGAGTATCTTCTAAGTGCCTTTTTGCTTTTGTGTCAGTTTAATTTATTTCGAAATAAAGGTTAGCTCCTAGACAGTTTATTACCGGATTGAGTTCCGGTGTGGCGTGGCTGATCTAGGAGCTAAACACACAAAACACCGTTTTTTTACAAAAAAAGAATATTTCGAAAATCCTATTTTTCGAAAAAAACTTTATGAAAGCCAACGAAAGAAAAACCCGGAACACCGGGCCGAGACGCTCAAAAAGCAGTCAGGACCCGGGCTTGACTGGGTACCCGGTCGTTTCCTATAGATATATATATATATATATAGTATATATATATATATATAGAGTATTCTATATATATAGATAGATAGATTATATGCAAAGACCCAAGCTTCAAGGCTGAAGAAAAGTCTACAACATTAAAGAATCCTCATTTGGCTTCAATGAATAAACATAGAGGGAACTCTTTGAAGGTCTATGACTTACAGATATAAGAATAAAGCAGTCAGTAGTAGTAATAGTAGATCTGTAGAGAATCGATTTCCTTGAGACACGGAGGATATTAGTTTTTATTATTATCATCATATATGATTATTATTATCAAAATCTCATTTATTGATTATTGTAATAAACATAAAAGTAAACCTTTATATGTATGTTGTATGTAGTAGTATGTCGTATGATTTCAATTTCCTCCAGAGTTTACAAAGAGAGGAGGAGACGGATAAAGAGAGAGAGAGAGAGAGAAGACCGTGTCCTTGAAACTTTAATCCTATTTGTGAGGAGTTAAAATGAAATCCTAGTCAAATTAGACACTATAACGAATATTTGATGGTGGAAGTTTAATAGGAGTGTATATAGTTGTATTTGACTCTTGCTTCTTAAGAAGCTATGAATTGTGAAAGCCCTGAGTAGTTCGTGTGTCAAATAAACGCAAAAAGTTTTGATTACTTGGCTCTATTTGCTGAAAGACAATTCTACATCTTTTCACCTTCTGATTCGAGGATAATCAATTGACTAAAAATGTTGCAGCCAATGTTTTATAATATTAAATTTCGAGGTTTATTAATGCATTATTGTGCTGAATTGCTCCCGTAATATATATAAATTTTATTATTGCCTCCGCTGAAGGAGGTATTGTTTTCACTGGCGTTGGTTTGTTGGTTGGTTGGTTTGTTTGTCGCAGGATAACTCAAAAAGTACCGAACGGATTCGGATTAAACTTGTGGAGATGTTGGAAATGCCAAAAGAAACAAGTGATTAAATTTTGGCATCTCTGAGGGCAGCATTAAGATGCAAAATGAGCTAAATACTAATAAATATTTCAAGTTAGCCTACTCAGCCAATAGATGTCGCTGTGCTGTAAAATCGGGTGCCGGGAGCGTCTTCCTCTCGAAATTTCCGTCGAGGGGAACCCTACCCGTCCATCTACGCCGCCCCAGTCGTGAAAAAAGGCTCATAAGGACCCGTGACGGCGTAGGTTTGCACTCTCTGAGTGTATATGCCTCTAGTTATATATATTTTAAAAAATATCGTCATATCAGTAATATTTATTTGCTTTTTTCTAGGTAAGCTAAAACTTTATTCAAATGTGTATTCTACGTTTGAGTGCTCCCCTATACAAGTAAAACATGTGAGTATGATATAGAACCTACTTGCGTCTTGCAAACAATAAAAATTACTATTCGATAAATACAAATATTTTTATATGAGCAACAAACAGAACAAGTATATCTGAGCTCTGAATTAAAAGACTTCTCGAGCAACAGAATATGAGGAAACCTGTATTATTATTTGGTTCAAGCACTTCTGGATCCCAGCCGTCTTTTGTGTAGAGATATAATTAGAGAACAATTATGGGTCAAAATGTATTGTTGCAGTTGCAAAGAAAAAAGAGTTGAGGCTAGGGTCCATTAATGAATACTAAATTGAAGTAGAATATTTGATTTAGGGAAGAATTGAATAAACAATCTTAGTTCGTCCACTAACCTTCAAACCATTTAAACCCATGTTCTTTTCAGTATCTCATGAACCCATACAAGGATACTGTTTATAAGGAAAACTTAAATTTGCTTTTACTCTATTGAAAATACGCTTTCATAGCCATGCAATGTAAAATGTTTAGTTATTAGTCTCAATTAGAACTTTAAAGAATATATTAAAACTTAAAATAGTATTATATATATATATATATATATCAGGAATCCGGTCCTGACTGGTTTTTTTTAGCGTCCAGGCCCGGCCCGATGTCCCAGTTATTTAGACACTGGGCAGGGACTTCAATATTTTCTTTCGTTTGTCATTCATAAATAATTTTTTGGGGAAATTATTTTCTTAAAAAAAGGTCGTCACTTTTTTTGGAAAGTCTTTTCTAAAAAAAAAACGTCTTACTTATTTTTTGGGAAATTCTTTTCTACAAAAACGTCGTCACTTCAGAATGTCGAAGGAACGAAAATATATATTAAGTCCCGGCCCGGAACGGCTTGAAAAATTTAAATCCCGGCCCGGACCCGGCGAAAAAAGGTGTCCCGGTCGTTTCCTGATATATATATATATATATATATATGTATATACATCACTTTTAACGTATAAAATATTGAATAAAAAAATTTCTTCATAACAATAAAAAACCATTCCAAATACACATTTTAAAGATATTTTAAGTGAGTTAAATCTATAGAAAATGTCCTCATAAAGAGTGTGGAAGCGTCCTTCAATAATTTGTTTATTTCCTTTGCATTTTCAAAAGGCTTCCCACCTTACACAAGGGATACAATCATTGAATAATCAAATATGTCTATTATCTTTTTATTTCTTCCTTCTCACTTAATTTTCATGATTGCTCTAAATTTAATTTAATGAGAGACCCGGCGGAATTCAATTAAGAATATTATAATAATTTTAATGTCCCTTCATGATGTGACTTACATATTTATTAAAAAGAGCAGGATTTATATCTTTTCGAATCCCAAGAGATAAAAGATATAGAGAACTTATTCCCTTCATCTGTATTTTTGGTCCAATATAAACAGGAAATTTGATCTACGTCATCGTAAGCTGATCATAGAGATATAATCTATCTCTATGATCAGCTTACGATGACGCAGTATCAATTACTTTGTTTATTTTGAACCATAGAGATATAAAGATATAGAGAGCTTATTGGACTCGTCATAGAAATACGTCATTGTGTCAAGAAATTAGCCGAACGATGTTATTTCTCTGCTATTGGAGGGAAGAGAATACGTCATTGTGTTATGTTTATATCTCTATGATTCTATCTCTATGATCAGCTTACGATGACGTAGTATCAATTACTTTGTTTATAATGGACACACAGAAACACATGAACGCTGTTTCTCTGCTATTGAAGGGAATCAGCTCTCTATATCTTTATATCTCTATGTTTTGAACACACAGAATACAGCTGAACGACGTTGTTCCTCCTCTGCTATTGAAGGGAATCAGCTCTCTATATCTTTATATCTCTATGTCGAATCCTCATTGCTATATTATGATCCAAACGATAACATGTAATTCTGCAGGGAAACCTTGTATCATAACTGCATACCTATAGGGGACCAAATTAATAACGAATCTCAACTCTTTTCGATTAAAATGCACACTTAACACATAAAGTTATAAATAATAACGAAGGTTTGTAATGTTATTTATTAACCTCCTATATGTTAATTTAGTAGTGATTAATATGAAAAGGCTACCAATTGTTTAACCATTGATGTGTGTGAAAATGTAGTGAAATTGTATGTATATATTTTTAATGTTATCTTAATATTATGTTTTGATGAGAGCTCATGAACATCCCAGAAAAGCAGCAATAAATTTTCTCCATTTCGTATATATTTTTTGAGGACCCATTGTGACGGAGGAATAAAATTCCAAGGCAGTAATTAAATCATTATACATATTGAAGGTGAAGACACCAGGAAAAACATCTCTTAAAATACAAACTTTCCCGCGTGTATAGTTTTTATGTGCAAAAAAATCCTACGAAAGAATTAAGTTAACAATAAACGTACTTATTATGCCTGTAGCCAAGCCCTGTTATATGTCTTGAAGGAAATAAGTAAGTACATGTGTATCTTAATTTCTATGCCACTAGCCTACGTTAAGCAAAGCCGTCGAAATGTTCCTGTGAGGGTTCCATTGGCGATGAGCTTAGATCCTCTTTTTTATAGTTTAAAAGAATTTATTGCTGTTTCACATTATACACATATGCATTACAATATAGAACAAAGATATAAAACAATACACACACATATATAAAGCAAATGAACACGACCACACAGAGGGGTATATGTGTTACTAGAGCAGGAGTTGATCTAAAGTATTATACAATATTAAAGTTATCACTAAATATTTTGTTCCATTTTTGAGCATTTCATCAATTAAAGGATACGTAGGCCTTCAACCTCTTCTTGCATGAATTGATGTCTTCATAAGAGAGTGATGGGCATCTGTTAATTAAGTGGTCTGCGCTTTGTGGCTCTTCCGTACAGATATTGCAGACGCCGTCTATATTTTTCCATTTACTTAGATGAGCCAAAAATGCTCCGTGGCCCGTATCAGCTTGAACAAGAAGACTCATGTTTTGACCTTAGATCCCTCATAAGCTATATAATCCTTGGCTTTCGAAAGCTGATAACGCGGGATCCTTGTTATCCTACAGTCTTGCTTTAACGTAATATGTTTAAATTAACTTAGTGTATTTTTATTATTATTATTATTGATATATATTTAGCGTCTTACATTAGAAACATTATATTTCTTAAAGACGGTTTGAAATGAATATTGTTGCAAAATACGATAATAAAAATTGCCATTTTTTAGCATTAAATATTTAACATAGATACTATAAGAATGCAAAACGTCTTTAAAATCATCATCCTGGAGATTCCCACTTTATATATAGCTAGTGACTTTATTTAGTTTTTTGACAAGCCGTCAAAACAATAATTATCTTATCAAGTTAGTTGAGCTTTATTTATGGAATTATTTATGCATTTTCATAAATATGTCGATGTTTTTCTAATATCTTTAATATTATATGTACATATATATATACCATATATATATCATATATATATATGTATAAGAATATGAATATAAATATATAAACAAAATCAAACATCATACAAATATCATAATGGCCCTAAAAAAAAAAAAAAATCATTGAATAAAAAATATAAAAGCAAAATATTGGCAATATAAGAATCTTATTTGACGTGACGACGGAATGAGACTAATGTTACTGCGAACATTGCTCCAAAGCATGTTTTGTACAACCAGTTTGTAATATTTGGCTATGTATATATATATTATATATATCAATTCGACGAGACGTCATATCGTGGCAAATATTATGTTGAATGTCGTTCTTAGTTGAAGGCCTTAGATTAAAAAACATGCAGTATATTGATGGAATCAAATAAAGGGCCCGAGTTTGCGCGACACTTGACTCACTCATTACGTTATATTCTGGTGGTGAATTGTTGAATAGGTTAAACCTGCGCAAAATTAATGTATTCATCCGTTAAATTGATCTTATGTACAAGTATTTTTGTATACAGTTTTTTATGCATCAATTATGATAGTATTTCCTTGTTTACATCGCCCGCAGCCATTTTAACTACATTTTGACGTCATTCAGTGGGTTGACTCTTTCTTCTCAGTTGTATATATTATTATAAAGGCTCCAGGCCCTAAGATGCGACAGACTAAAGAGACTTTACTTGTTATTGCCTAACTGTCGCTTACATAGAAAATCAAATCAGTGCATCAGCTACTCAAGGTAAATTAAGTAGGCTTAATGAGTTCATGCAATTCCTAAACGGAGTAGACAACCAGAAGGGCCACATCGTACTTAGAGGCATAATTAATAATAATAACAACAGGGTTGAGGTGTTGAAAGAAGGCAATGGCGGCGGAAATTGGCTTCACCAGCTGTCATGACTTCTGCCTCTAGGCATTGAGTTGCTCTCTTCCATCTGTTTAAATTACTCTTTCAAGTCACGGAGAAGAAGAGTAGGCATTATTAGTATTGTTATTGTTTTAGTTATATATATATATTATAATTATTACCGTAGACTGCTTGGATTTTTTATTTTCTTTCTTTCTCCTCACATGGACGTGTGAAAGGAACAGTTAATAAATAAATATTACAAAAATTACATATTTTTATACAGATCATCAAAGAGTGTTCATTTCATAATTGTGCTATAGAGTTAAATATAAAGTAAATGATCAAATTATATTTATGCTTTGCTCAGATATTAAAGCTATTATTTGATTTTATATGACTTCATCACTTAAAAAAAGATTGAAAAAATAAATTGAAGTAAAAGAACACATTTTATTTATGCTCTGGTCAGATTTGACCCTTATTTAAATCGTCTTTTCTACAATTACATTTGTAGGAGCGAGTCCCTCTTTTTGTAGATCCTGTATAAAGGGTTAACTAGTAGCGCACTCTAGTGGTGGTTATGCAATCCAATCCTATATGTTTATATCTGTTTTTTTATGTTATATATATAAATATACCCAAATATTTACCGTGGCCTGCACTAATTGGGGTTTTAATCAATGATAGACATCTTTTTGATCATATTGATCGAAACAAAGGTGTATATATATATATATATATAATATAGTATATATAATTGTTGTAGTAAAAGTAGTTGTAGTATTTTTATAATTCATCTTTTGCAATTGGCGAATAAACATATAAGAATGACATCGTATAAGACAATGATATAGTACAAGGTGTATTGAAAATATTATCATTTTAACTTCTTTTTCTGACAAAAAAATTGCTCCATGATAAAAATCTCGCGTGGACAAGTTCAATTATCCATATAGCAGAACACGTACATCTCAGGCAAACTTGACTAGACAATTCGGACCATTAGTGTCTAAGGATATTAGTTACTTGGCGCAAATATAACCTCATTTGATAGCTTACCTGAGCAATCCAGTGACGGAAATGGCGACACCTTGAGCAGAGTACACAGCTGAGCTGGAGACCTGAAGAGTCATCGTATTCAAACCCAGTCTGAAAACAAAGAAGAAACTTAAATTAGATATCAGAAGTTACATATGGTTTCAAAATGTATTGTATATTGAAATAAATATTAACGGATGTTTAGTTGTACAGATTCCTTAGAGTCACATTGTTTTTTTTAGCTCATAGATTGGACCCACATACTATTATTTTATTAGAATATCTACGTATAGTTGCAACTGTCCTTATATATGGCCATTAATATATAAAAATATAGAAAGCCCTTTTTCTTCAATTACAAAGTAATATTTTGATAATCTAACAGATCTTCATGCTACTTTATAATAAATGAAATATTTGGTGATTACATTTCTGTGTTTATTTGGAGATATTTTATTTTGGGCATCTTTCCTCGATAACAGACGAACTCACACATTTCTCTGAATGATCTTTCTATATCTATTATATCCATGGGCAAAGATAATAGATAATAAAAGATGCGCAGAACGCAATGTTTAGATTCCTCTGATTAAAAAAGAAAAACTGAAACGTCACACATGACGTCACATTATCGATTTGTTATGATTTATGGCATAAAAATATCTATATTCTCTTTCTTTTCGCTCATTATCTTTCTGTCTGTTTGATAGAACGGACTACTACTTTTATGGACTAGTGAAAAATATAAATAATCAAACCTTTTCAGATTTGTTAATAAATTGGCTGAGTTTCGGCCTGAAAATTGAAAATCTAATGCAAAAAACATATTATTAAACAAATTTTTGCTGAAAATCATGTGAATGTAGTTACAGGGAGTCATAAAAATCTTATTTTTTTATATGAAATAATATACGAGGTTGTGTGGCTTCATCGATATTAGTCCACCATATTATTATTTATTATTGTTATTTATTTAGATGGTGTAAGTATTAGATATACAGGCAAATCGTCTAAGTGATGACGTCACATTTTTTTTTAATTTTTTATTGGGAATATCCCTCTTTGTTTACATGAGTTCTGCCCCCCCCCCCCCCCCCCCCCCCTGCTCCATGGATATTTTAATGCATGAAATGAGGTACTCCTTTCTCTACTAAAGTATAACTTTAGCCGCTACATAAAATAGCGGATTCCCATTATTTATATATCCTTCAATCAATCTCATTTGACAACACAACAACAACTTCTTCAAGTCATACTGAGTTATAAGGAAGTATTCTTTTTGGTTGTTTACCCCCGCATATAAAGGCTTGGTTGATTATCTGGAGCAGATTCTAATAATGACGAACCACAGAGGTTGTTGTTAGTTTGTTGTTGTTGTTGTTGTACCCCTCTTGATATACCATTGCTATCATTACCTTTATTATACTTGTTAAATCAGGCTCATTTGGGGCACTGAGGATCTTTATAGGTTCTTGCGTGATGTAATCAAATAATTCCATTCTTCCTTCATCCCAGATAATGAGGTATTCCCAAATAGCAAAACAAAAAAGAGTTGTATCTGAGGTTCTCCTTTGACTTGATACTCAATAGTTATGATACACACATAACTCATGTGTCTATAAGCACTAATTTATTTTTATGTATAGGGTATAGTTTTAATAAATAAATAAGACTTTTATTATTCTATTAATGTGCTAACTCTCAATAAACGAAAAACTTGATCTTCTATATACATTATGGCTTACTCTTTCTAAGGAGCCTGATTAATTTGTGTAAATTATACCTCATTAAAGCACTTACAATTAGATATTTTTAATAAAACTTTGATAATTTTATTCATTTACTACCCGACATTGCCCTAATACTTCCTTGCACTTCAAACTTAACCATAGAAAAGTTGATCTATATATAACGAAGTGTTTAAAAGATACAGAGGACAGAATAAACAAACGGATCAGTTTTTGTTTGATCCCTGATGGACCTGCTGGGGTCGTGCTCGAAGATGTCTGACGCCCTCCTAATAAAGTCGGCGGTCCTGGCCTTGCGGGCGCTGCTGTAGGGCCTGAAGCCCTTTTTCTGTCGATCCCGAGCAGCTCAGAGACCTGGGTGTTGTTGATGGTGTTGCCCTTTATACAAGAATCTGGATAACGGCACACCTGCGTTCTTGTTCGTTCCAGATAACAGCTGTAGATTTCCATATCGGCCATGACGATGATAAAATTCAACTGAAATGATCTCTCATATGTTGGCTGTCTGCTAAAAAATCAGCTGCGCGGATCAATGACGTCATCCGTATTAAGGAGTCCTGAAAACCCGCCGGATTTGATCTTACCACCCTGTATATTCAGTAAACCACCCACTTCAAGTATTCTGATACATCCATCATCCACATTATATTTTTGTTCAAATTTAATCTGATATTAAAAAACCCCACATAAAATAAACATATGAAAAACCATTTCCCATAATAACATATATATATATATATATATATATATATTATATATATATATATATATATATACTATATATATATATATATATATATATATATAGGCGTGTTCACTATAAACGAATATATTTCTTTACTGATGCATTATAATACGTTATAGTTCATTAACAAAAGATTGTGATCCACAAAATGATTTAATTGCATAAAATTCCACATGTAAAACTACAAATAAAAAGGTTTGGATATTCTAATCAATCAATTATATATAAAACTTAAAAGAATAATTATTTGATACCATGTAAATACGCATTTGGGATATGTTCTCAAATCACCTATGTTTTACAAATTTAGGTTGTTGTGATGACGTCTCACACAGGATCCAACTGCATTCCTGGAAGAGTATTAATATAGCCAACTTATTAAGAAAGGAAAAGAAGAGAGAAAGAAGACCTTTGGGATCCGGTTCCCGAAAAGTGTGGAAATTAATGGATTTAAAGTTGAAGAGCTATTAATGTTTTCTGGGATACATGGACAAGAACAGGTCTTCGCGAAATAATGGACAAAGTTTGAATATAACTATTTATAAACAGCTACGTCAGTGGAGAAATCTTGCTCTACAACCCGTATTGATCTATATAATTGTCGTATATTCCTCTTGTTTTCTATAAAGCAACCTCTTTGCCGTCTTTAAGCTGAGTCTTGCAATAGCTGAGGAAGATGCATGGCTTTCCACTCCCTCTTCCACAAAAAGCTATATTCCTTCTCTGAAGCGTCCAAAACAGGATTGGCGGCGGATTGTGCCAGTTGGGTTTATATTCCAAAATATATAAAAAGATGTAGGGGAGTTAGGAGTTTTTCCTGACAAAGAGTGGCGACTTTTATATACTTCTCCAGAGTACTATTCTTGGCTACACTTAGGTACCCCCCTTAACTAATGAAGTTTTTGGGAAAATTTTCACCATTTCTTGCGTCGATGCAAAAAATTATATGCATGCTACCGCCGGAATATTTATCAGACTCTTCGATTGATATTATTCACAAAACAGGGGTGTCCGACCTTTATTAATAGATTTGGTGATCCCTCATCCTTAGAAAAAAACAGCTCTTGTGAATGAATTATTACAATCCACGACGTGGGCGCAGCTTCCATTTTCGCAGAAGGTAGATTTAGGTTTCCTCTTCAGAGGTCTCTCAAAACCATGTGCCCTACAATGCCGTGGTTTTTAAAATTGAATCTTGACAGGCAGAAGTTTTATGAAGAAAAAGAATAATAAGTAAGTTTTTAAGCATTTTTAGTCTTCCTTCCTCATGGAAAAAAAGAATTTCGTGTTCGACCTGGAGTATTGCTGATGGGTCAAATTTACAGCTCATTTCAAATCTCGACTCGGCTCATTAAATTTTTTTATCCTTGCAATAATTGTGGCATTTTATACAATAATATAATACACGCTTTTGTAGATTGTCATTTTTTAAGGAGGTGAGGTATTTTATTCAATTAAATTCTTTCCGCAAGAATATATCGACTCCAATATCATTAAGGCATCGATCTTGTTTGACCCTTCAGGCGAAAACAGAAGCTGGCAATCTCATCATAGGCAATTGAATATTCGCTGTTAAGCATAAAATCTTTAATAGCAAAGAAATTGACAAATCATTCGTACATAAAAATTGAAGACCTCAGAGCTATAATGATTGGGACAGCTGCTCGGTATTGCGCTATGGCAATTAAATTCCAAGCGTCTCTGCATCTTCGTGGACATGTGCTGGTGACCTAATAAGGTTCATTCCCTCCAATTCCCTCCAATACCTCAATATCATCAAATCTACCATACGTAGACACCGCCGTTACAGATTGAATAGAGATTAAGTTTGTTTTGTTTTTTAGGTGCATATTATATATTTAGGTTTTTTTTCTTTAGACAGTAATTTTGAATTACAATGTTCATTTATTTTTGTTTTAACGTAACTGTTTAGATTTTTATATTTATATATTTGTTTTCTATGTTATTGGTATTTCACTATATTTTTTAGAATAATAAATATTTTTTAACCCCCCAAAAAAAAAGAATAGGAAAGAGTACTCTCAAAGTTAAAAGGGGCTCGGAGAAATGAACAACAATAGGATAACGTTCGATAGTTGATTTGTGACGTCAATCACTCTTTCCTCTTCTTTCTCTCTTTCGTTTCCTTTTCTTTAATAGGTTGGCTATATTAATACTCTTCCAGGAATGCAGTTGGCAGCCTGTGTGAGACGTCATCACAACAACCTAAATTTTGTAAACATAGGTGATTTGAGAAAATATCCCACGCATTTCCAAAATGCAAATCATCAAATATATTGCATTTGCTGAGTAAAAGATGCTTTCGATGCACATTATTTTGGTCCCTTTTACAATTATAAAGTTGTGGATCAGCAGTCAGGTTCCATTTATCTTTTTATGAAGTTAATCGTTGTAAAATCATTTTTGTGACATTTACATATTTGTTTGAATAGAGTTTCGATTAAGTTACAAACTATGTTCAAAAGTAGATAAAGTCGTAATTGAACATCCCTTGTCAATCCCTGACCAAACCCATTCAATATACTTTAGTCTTCAACCAAATGAGCTGCAAAGGAAAAATGACCCTTGATTGTCCGTTCTTCCCCTTTTGAGACCTTCATATTATATGTATTCAGAGTCTTAGTTGTTTTTCATATCACCTACTGCTGGTGTTTGTGGGAGATATGTCAAGGCTTTGACGAGATATGTTTTTATTTATTTTATACCTTGAGGTAGATAGTATACATAAAACATAATAATCATAATATTTGACTTTTGAATACGGTGGATTCTAACTACACAAGGCGTACATGTGCGAGTCATGTTATTCATGTTTATACATATAAGAATAACAAAGAAGATAACAATACGTGATTTAGAAACCATGGACGAATTCATTTTTCTTCTCTTTTTTGCCCTCCGGTTTAATACATGGTTTTTTGACATATTTATAAATAAATAATTAGTTGCCTTGACATTGATTTTTGTAAATGTTAAAAAAACGATTATTCGATAGGAATGTACGGTTTTGGCTGAAACGTTGTTATGTTAATAAGATCATTTCAATTGAAATATATACATTATTATTGTATAACCGTTGGTGTAAGTTAGTGGTTCCCAAACTTTTTCTGCTGGGCCCCCCTTTGATACATAAGAAATTTTTGCACCCACCCCCCAAAATAAAATTATATATATATATATATACGTTTTGTTCTCAGAGTCCATTGCAGTTTATTTCACAGATTGTAATTAATACAAACCTCAACCTTTTATTTATTTTTTGTCCATTTTCTAGCAGTGTTATTTAGTCTAACGGTATTTATATTTTCATTCATTCATTTTTCCCGCGCCCCCCTAGGGGCGCGCTCCCCACTTTGGGAACCATTACTGTAAGTCTATCTTAAAATTCTGAACTGTTATAACGTTTATAAAATTACTTATAATCATTGATGCAGAAGAAGTTGATGTTTTAGTAAATTTATTATAGAATTCCTCATGGTATAACCTATGTTATAATATGTATATATATATATATATATATATATATATATATATATATATATATATATATCTATTTTATCTATTTTATCGTCCTGTCAGCTTAAGTAAGAGATATTCTACTCCAATCTTTTTAGGTTAGCAAGTATGGAATCCTTTACTTGATTCCGTTTGTTAATAAAACCAAGAAAATATTGTAATTTTAAAAAGGGAGTGCAAAGGTGTGTTCAACTCTCAATGGTTTGCAAGTTCGAATCTCGCAAGGAGAAGGTCAGTTTTGGTCACCCTCATTGATAAAATCCTAGGTTCGCTAGTTACACGCCTTAATGCTTATTTATATCTACTGCAATTCCATCGAATCAATAGGCAAACAAAATACGTCAAACTAAATCCTTAAAGAGTTTTAGGATCAACCTTAGGATCGATGCCTCTGTACTTTTCTGCCTTTTCATATCCAAGAAGAAGCAAAAAGGATGGGGAGCTCGATAGCCGTGTGCGTGTAGGCATGTTCAACTCTCAATGCTGGGGAGCAGGTTCGAATACTCCCGAGAGGGGATAGTCATTTTTGGTCTGCTACCTCATTGATAAGATCCTAGGTTCGAGTGACTAATTTTAATGCTATATGGTTATTTATATCCTGTCGGATACTGCAATTCTATCGAACCATATAGGCAAAAAAAAGGATTTCTTAAAAGGTTTGCCTTAGCAGTGGCGTTATTTCGATATCATGCTTATGAGAGAGCCCAGAAAAAGATTCCATTTGCAATGGAATGCTAATTCGTTATTCTTAATATACTTTCTCAAACTTTGAGGATATTGCAATTCATTTGAATTGCATGAAAACAAGGCATTAGAGAAAAATATTTACTATTTTATTACCTTCTTAACACATATAATAGTACAAAAAGCAATAATTCAGAGTAGGTATTAACGCTATTATCTTAGAATTTTCTCATGAACTGAGAACTGATATCTTCCTTTACAAGAGAAAATAAGAAGAAATCTACACTCACGCATATAAAACCACAATGATGAGGTGAACCAATAACTTAATTATCTATACACATTGCTGAAACATTCATAAATTTTTGGAGAAAGGGATTTTAATATTTTTTTTTGCTGGAAAATGGCGGGACATTTTCTGTTTAAATATAGTTTTTGACACTAAAAAGGATGCTGAGATCGTGGTAATTGTTAGAAAATTATATATGTTCATACAAGAAAAGCAGTTTGAGTGTTGTCAAGTATCAATTTTATTGTGTGCAAGAGAAAAGGACCTTGAAAATACAACATAGGATGCAATGGCCAATGAAATCGGGAGTCTAACCAGCACCTTCAACATAACCAGGTGTTTTATATAAGATTTAAAGTTTTTTCTATTCTGTTTTTTTAAAGTTATGTAGCGGATGATTCAACGGCTATCGGCTTCTTCTCCTACAAAAATATAGATACCATTTGGACCTTAAATATCCAAACAAACATTTTCCGCAATATCCCTCATGTTTATATCAGCATGTAATGATAATATAAACATGAAACGGCTGCAAGCAATCATATACCATATAATAAACAAAAAAAGGCATTTAGTCTCACACGTATGGATGTAACCTGAGGGAATATAAGTACACACACACACACACAATATATATATATATATATATATATATATATATATATATACCGTCGGCCCTCGCTACTTCGCCCCTCGACATCTTGCAGTTCTTTTACTACGCGACGACGGTTTGACTCCCGTTTTTTAACGGCAAAACGTCCCCATATGAACTAAATGGCAGAATTTTCACACAAAAAACTTCGAATCTTCGAAAAAGCAAGATGGCGGCCCAAAAAAGGTCTGGCCGCATACATGTATTCAGACGCACGGCCGACAACAAGGCAAAATGGCGGTAGGTTACAACGCCGGGTGATGTCAAATCTCTCTAAATTTCAATATATATCATATCGCGACCCTAATATATATTGCGGTGGTCGTATAGTGGATTCGGGCCGTCGCGGACTTTGTGAGGGACCACTGTATATATATATATATATATACAATAATGAATATATATGCATATAAAGTATTTATATAATTTAGTATATACCTCTTCAAAAATTATAATTTGCGGGTTTCTTTATTTATATATTTCCAGCATGCATTATCTTTCAGAAGAAGACAAAAAAGACTTTGAGGTTAGGGTGCTGTTGATGAGGATCATGTAGCAGCGGAAATGGATATGCGTTTTTCTTTATTATTATAGCAATTATTACTCTGTCTACACTTATCATCTGCATTAGTATTATCAAGAGATTAATGGGTTAATTCACCGCGTAATTAGAAAGGCAGAGGGGTGCTAGAGGGGTAGAAAGATCATCGCTGAGTCTCTCACTTCATACTAGTCTATGATGTAATAGTGGGTATAGATATCGAATCTATGTACATCCTTCATGAATCAAGTGTTTTACTTGGATTGTTGATGAAGGATCCATCGATAAATTGTCTTAGAGGGAAAAGGAATGGGTTATGTTTGTTTGTTTAATTCCTATGTAGATAGTTTATCTCAAGGTTTGTATAATAAGGTCTGGTCAATACAAAACAAACATGTAATCCTAGCCGTATAACTACTCAATGACGTCACTGGAGAATCAGTATATATATATATAATTTATAATTATATATTTATATGAATGTATATATTATTTATTTATACACATACATATATATATATATAGATAGATAGATTGATTGATAGATAGATATAATCGTTCTCCAGTGACGTCATTTAGTAGTCACACTGCTACATGTTTGTTTTGTATTGCCCAGACCTTATTATGCAGACCTTGGTTTATCTCCTGACCCGAACTTAATTCCGTATCAGATGTTAAGAGTTTACCAAAGAAACCTTTATCTTTATAAATAATAGATTAAATGTGCATCAATAAATATACATTAAAAATTCGTGTACTTTGTTTTTTATTCAAAACAGAGTGATAAAATCAGTGTGATGGAAAGTTATTTAACCTGATTTAATTGGATCGAACGCCCGATCTAAACATTTATTAAGCTATCATAATTCACAAATTTGACTTGGACACTTGGATCACCAAATGGTGGTGTTTATATCAATTAAACTGATTTAAATTGACTGATGAATCTGTTTCGGTCCAATCTATACATTTCTTATAATTCGTTGTAGCTCACTGGGCTAATTGGACATTAGACAAACTCTTCTCTCAATTCCCATTCAACTCCCGATTATCTAAACATATATATATATATATATATATACATATATATATATTATACATTAAAACTACTCCTAGTTCAATGCGGACATCTGGTACTATGGACTTTTATAATCCACGAATACATACAATATAACTTTTACAAGGAACACGTACGCGACCTTTTAAATGATAGGGTGTTGTGTTCTTTTGGTCTTTTTTCTATTAATTTATCACCATTTCAATTGAATACTTAACAATATATATATATATATATATATATATATATAGGTTGTTCCATAAATAATGAGGTAGGTTAGCTATCTCGAAAAGTTCACACGCTATCTCAAAATTTCAACGGGAGCGTTCTTATCGCATATTGTTGCATGGCAACAGACTGTATGGCGCCACTCAGGTTAGTATATAAGGTGAGTAATCGCGTCATTTTTATCATTCATTGTACTCTCCGCTGAAAATGGAGACACCCGACTTTCGCTCCTACTTCTTGATCCAGATCAAGCTCGCCAGGACAGTCAACGAGATCCACGGGGACCTGCTCTCTACCTTCCCTGACTCCTGCCCTGGCCTCTCCATCTTCCAGAGATGGCACACTGAGTTCAATAAGGGTGTTTTTGCCCTGGAGAAGAAGACCCGTCCTGGACGTCCCCGGGAGACGAGGACAGAGGAGAATGTGGCCCGTGTGAAGCGCCTGGTCGAGGATAACCCCCGGATGACCACTCGACAAGTTGCTGCAGAGGTGTCCCTACCATCTACAACTGTTTTCAGGCTTCTAACGGAGGATCTAGGGCTCCGAAACGTCCTTAGCGTGCTCGTCCCTCACCAGCTCTCTGAAGCCAACAAGACTCAGCGAAGCTGTTCCAGTACCACGGGGAAGACTTTCTGGGGTCTCATCTGTCAGTCCAGGACGAGTCCCGGTTCTACTGGGATTCGGCGGAGCGGAGGCAAGTCTGGGCGGAGCCCACGGGGACCCGGTTCTCGACCCCCCGTGTGAAACAGACAGCGAGGAAGACGATGATTCTGATGGGGTTCACCTGCAAGCCGAGGCGGGTATCGATCACTGCACTACCTGCTGTGGAGCCGACCAGAACACTATGATAGAGTACCTTAGGACGACTGGGAAGCGCTTTCTCAGCCTGAAAAAGGACAAGATCCGGCTGAAAGATTGTCTCCTCATGTGGTACAATGCACGTCCCCACACTGCCACCGATACCAGGGAGTTCCTGACCCGGACGGACATGGAACCGGTGAAACAGTCACCCTACTCACCCGACTTGAACCTGTGTGACAGGTTCCTGTTCCGAAAGTTGAAGCACCTGCTCCGGGAGGACGAGTTTGGGGGCACGAGGAGGCTACACTCGCCGTTCAGCGGACGATGAGGAGGGTCAGTGAAGACGAGCTGTACGACCAACTCAGGAAGCTCCGGGACACTGCCACGACGTCATTGCAGTCGGAGGGGATTATGTGTACTGATTGAGAAGTTTTTTGTTGATCTGATGAAAATTTGAGTTTTAATTGGTCGACCTCATTATTTATGGAACAACTTAATATATATATATATATATAGGGTGATTCTTATTCAAGTTTTCAGATTTGAGAATCGGGTTCCCCTAAGATTTTACTTTAGTGCATAGAGATCATCTTGTGAAAGTTTGAACGAAATCGAACAATAGGATGTCCCCTCAACGGGCCCCAAAGTTGTTTAATAAAACTTATGTAGTAATTTTTTTTTTCGCCATTCGATCGCGTCTAATGTCCTTAATTTCAATACTATTTTCAAACAATTTGCTGTAAAATGTTGGTATGCTCGCAAGGATTCCAAATCAGTTTTATTTTTTATGCACATCCAAAATCAAACGAGATAATAAAGTTTCAAATGTTCATTTTTGGGGTATTTTCCATAAAAATGACCATTACAAAACTTAAATTATCGCATTATCTCGTAAAAATATATATTTTTTTTCTCCAAAAAGCAACACTTTAGTCACATTTTATTCATCTCCTCCCAACAGAAGCCACACTATGCAATGTGCACTGACAATAAAGAAAATCCCTCACTCCTGTCACTCACCTTTTTCTTTAAACCGCCCCCCTAATTCACTTTAAGTCCATTTTAAGTGCATTTCGCACACATATACACACAGAGAGAGATAGATAGACTCTGGAGTCATTATTTGTAAAGTGCCCAAGACCATTAATCTTTCTTCCTCTCTCTCTCTCTCTCACTTAATTTATCAACCCTTAATTCAATAAAACGTTGTTATTTCTTTCTTCCTCTCTTTTATTTATGTATATACACACATAAGGAGGAATCACACACTTACTTTATATATAAGAGGCCTGCAAACATACATACATACAACAAGAAAAACAACATATCTTCATGGACATGTTGTTGGATCTTCTTTAAATCCGCAATTTGTACTAAGAGGCACGTAGGTTGTACATACATAAAGAAGGGAGAAGAAATAACGTCTGTGAATCCCATCCTAATAGCAGT
Source organism: Caligus rogercresseyi (assembly GCA_013387185.1). Lineage (NCBI taxonomy): Eukaryota > Metazoa > Arthropoda > Copepoda > Siphonostomatoida > Caligidae > Caligus > Caligus rogercresseyi. The sequence goes on along the minus strand of CP045907.1, from coordinate 2,614,946 downwards.
ATTAAAAAATCCATGCCATTATGTGAGCAACATACATATTGACAAATAATGCTCCCAATTACTACTACTACCTCCCAGCTTTATAGGAAGGCAATAATCTGTAGAATATCAAAAGACCGGCGGCCGTATTTTCGAATTGCTTGACAAAAAGGACAGGGAATAAAATTATGAAATAAACCTTCCTTTCATTCGAAGCATGATTTGTGAACATTTACTCAGAGAAAAGAATAATACAAATTGTATATATTCTTATAGGCCTTCATTAATGTCATTTACGAATTATGTGAATGAACTTCTCCAAGAATTATATTAATTAAATAAAGTAAATGTTTACACTCAGGTGTATATATATATATATATATATATCAGAAACGACCGAGACACCTTTTTTCGCCGGGACCTGGGCCAGGGACTTAATTTTTTCAAGCCGGGCCGGGAATTAATAAAAAAATTTGTTTCTTCGACATTCTGAAGTGGCTACGTCGTTTTTTTTTTTTTTTAAGAATCTCCAAAAAAAAGGATGACGTTTTTTTTAGAAAATAATTTCCGAAAAGAGTGAGGACATTTTTTAGAAGAGAATCTACAAAAAAAGTGACGACGTTTTTTACAGAAAAGAGTATTTTGAAAATTCCTTTTAATTTTTTTTAAATGACAAACGAAATATTGAAAAAAATATTGATGTCCCGGCCCGGTGTATAAAAAACAGGACACCGGGCCTGGCCGGGACGCTAAAAAACAGCCGGGACGGGTACCCGGTCGTTTCCTCATATATATATATATATATATCAGACGATACATGAATAGTCACTTTGACTAGCCGATGAAGAAAAATAAATAAAGCAGGGTTACCAACGTAAAAAAGTATATTTTCGATGACTTTGTGAGCACTACCATCTTCTTTCTATTCTTAGTAATAAATGGAGTATGTTGGTACAAGAGTGTTCATCGATTAAGGGGATGCTGGTTCCTTTTTATGATCCATTGAATCGAAATATGTTGAATTTAAATTAAAACTGTCTTGCAGTTCATCATAAAAACTGTGTTTTAGTATTATTTTTTTTACTTTATTAATATAATGCGACTTTAAAAGTCTATTATCCCAAAAAATTATAAAATTATTTTTTCAACTGCAATGTTCAATATTTATTTAATCAATTCATTGTTATTATTAGACTGTGATTATAAAAAGTTGTTTTGAAAAGCGAAGATATGGGAAGGGAGTTCGATAGCCGTATGCGTGTAGGGTGTTCAACTCATAATGTTGGAGGCACAGGTTCGAATCCCGAGAGGGGATGGTCATTTATGGTCCAACTTGATAAGATCCTAGGTTCGATAGACTCATTTTGATGCTATATAATGCTTAGAGTCGTCCCTTGCAAAGTCGCTACGGCCCGGATCCACTACACAACCATCGCGATATATATAAGGGTTGCGATGCTGATATATATATTGAAATTTAGAGAGATTTGACATCACCCGGCGTTTAAAACCTACAGCAAAAAACGGAAGCTAAGTCGTCGTAAAAAGAACTGCGAGATGTCGAGGGGCGAAGTAGCGTGGGCCGACTGTATTTTTAACCAGTCGGATGCAATTCTATCGAACCGTATAGACACACGGAAAAAAGATATGAACATTGAAAAATATTTAATGTATGTTTGATATTCCATACAACAAACCTACTATTCTTTTCGTAATTTGAAGAAACCTAACATGAAAAGATATAAATATTATTTAACCAAACCCAACAAAACCACCTAATATTGACGACTATTTCGTATTTTCTAAGTATATATATTTATTAAGTTATTGTAGTTTTAAATATTATATCAATATTTTCTTATAATGATTTAGTGCGTTTATAATATTTTGAAATTCTTTTTTTCAATTAAAAAGACGAATTAGATCTTAAATCCATATGGAAATACGTATATAAATATTTACCTTTTTTCCTATTCTTCCCCTAGGAATATATACTGATAAGCTATCTCTTAAGATCACGGAAACTGCAATTTAAATCAGCAACCCTCCTTTTCAATAAGACCCTTTAAAGCGTTAAAGTAAAGTGGCGCATACATAACATAAATTCTTCCTTTTTTCCCAAAAGGAAGTGCCCAAAATTTTAGTTCTTCTTTAGTCCGACAGGGGCGCTGCTTTGATGCTACAGCTCCTTGAAAATAATAACAAAGTTCTTTTTTGATTTTTTTATAATATTGTAGTGATTTGATATATTTAAAATCATCAAACTTAATCCCTTTAAACCGTTTTAAAAAGGATTGTGACGTAATTTCATAGATTAGCGACATCTAACGTTATAAAAAATAACCAAAATTTTGCCAATTTTTTTGTTTACTTTTTCCTTGCATGGTCTACTTTACGTTAACGCTTAAGACCCTTATCACACCCTGATAATCGAATATGATATTCAACATACACAAATATTTGCTTAGGACGCCTTTTCTTTTGAGAGATTATTATACAATAAGCATATATATATATTTGTATGCAAATATTTGCTCAAGCAATTTATAAATAAATAGGCCCCATTATGTCATTTAAGCTATTCGGCAGCTTTGACATCGTTTATTTACAAATTTAAACATTGTTGCAAATATCCCAAAGATATATGTGTACAATGTATGCATAAATATGATAACTCGTAGTTTGAATTGATGAAACGCTACAATCAGATGAACAAAATAATTGAGAATATTTTGGTTCACGTGATATTTCAGTGTTAAATTTTTGTATTCACAGGCTAAATAATGGTCATTTAAGACTAATTTTAATGCTATAATGCTTATTTATATCCTGTCGGATACAATTCTATCGAACCTATAGCCAAAAAAAAGGGGTTCGATATCCGTGTTCAACTCTCAATGTTGGAGGTGCAGGTTCGAATACTCCCGAGAGGGGATGGTAATTTTTGATCTACCTCATTGATAAGATCCTAGGCTCGATAGACTAATTTTAATGCTAGTATACTTATTATATCCTGTCCAATCCTATCAGTTCTAAAAAAAATCGTTGCCTTGAATGTGATAAGATTGAAAAGATCATTAATATATGCAGGCCTATATTTTCTTTGGATCCACTGGGAGACGAAGTTTTCATCAGAAAGGTCATCAGCAATCGAGTTGGTGGCAAAAAAGTTAATCTCACGGGAACTTTTTCCTGCCAACCGAACTACGTGAAATATTTTTGCGGCTGTCGCAAAATACGCTGCTTTTTCGACTCGCATTCCAGATGTTTTTGAAGACAACTTGATCGTGGCGTCGGAACATATCAAATATTTTCCATCAATCTATAGCATCACCTCAAATCTGTTAACAAAGTTTAAAACATTTCAAGAGATTTAATGTAAACGTATTGTGTTTATGTTTTAAATCATTTTATGCGTTGATTTTTGTAAACATATTGTTTATTTGTCTCCAAATATGCAAGTTTATAATATTTTTAGTTTTGTTCTTCTCCATTGTACTAATTTAGATTATATATATATTTATGTATGTTACACAATTACATTGGTATTTATTGAGAACTGTAAGTTTAAAAAAATATCCCATGACTGTATACAAATATATATAAATCAAATTATTTATTGAATTAAGAATTTATCCCGCCAAAAATTTAAATTTTGGTCAGTACTTTTTCTTCTTTATTAAAATATGAATAAACTCATATTTTATATAAGTAAAAAACAACTTTAACTCCATGGATGAAGCTGCTACATGTTTATAATAAAAATGTTACTTTTTTATTTCATTATATGCAAATTTTATTATTATACATACTCAATTTTTTGTCTTATATGATTCGACCGAATTGCATTCGACTGGATATAAATAAGCAATATAGCATACTCATTGTCACTTTCCATAGTCTTTTATTCTGCCCCAAAGGAGTAAAGATCATATGTATATGGTTTCATTCATAATAGTCTTTATAAGAGCTTTACAAAGTATATACTTGAGCAACACTGTTTTCAAGTATTTTAAATTGATGCCAAAGAGAATTTTTTGCTGATATGATGTGATGTGTCAAATAGAAACTGAGAACATAAAACAGGAATTTGATTCCTTATG
>CP045907.1:2558408-2610764 GCA_013387185.1 Caligus rogercresseyi | reverse complement strand
ATTAACTCATGTTAATTTCATTCTTGTCTTTTCACCATTTTTTTCTAATATTGTTCTTTCAAAATAACTTCTCTATGATTTTTCTCCTTTTTTACTGTGTGAAAATATATAATTTTATTAGCTAAGGAGTCACAAATATGATTTTAGCCTTCTTCGTATGAATAAACTTTGTGGTGCACTCAAGGTAGAGGATTAGGATTACTTAGACTAGGGGAAATAATAAGAAGACACAACATTTTACAAGCAAATGCTTTTTTTATAATCACTTTTTAAATAAGTAATAAAAATAATTCCACCAACACCTTGAAAGAGTTTGTATTTATTGTTATTCCTGTGTGATATGAATGAATCATCTCCTGGCCATGCATTAATGGGGAAAATTTGATTCCAATGAAGTGACAAATCGCTATGATATAAATAAGAATAACTTCAAAATTAGCTATTGAACTTAGAATCTTAGTTGTTTTTCTTTTGTAAATTAACGGTTCATTAATTTGTAAATTAAAAACAAGATATATGTTAGATAAAAATCTTGAGCAAATATGTAGTAACAAAACATAAATAACTAGAGGCATATATACAATCAGAGAGTGCAAACCTCCGCCGTCATGAGCCTTACGAGGCGGATTTTTTCACGATGGGGAGGCGTAGAGAGACGGGGAGGGTTCCCTAGACGGAAATTCCGAGAGGAAGACGCTCCCGGCACCCAATTTCACAGCACAGCGACATCTATTGGCAGAGTAGGCTAACTTGAAAAATTTAGTAGTATTTAGCTCATTTGGCGCCGTAATTCTGCACTCAGAGATGCCAAAATTTAATCACTTCTTCCTTTTGGACACTTCCAACAACTCCACAAAATTTCATCCAAATCCGTTCAGTACTTTTTGAGTTATCCTGCTGACAAACCAACAAACCAACAAACTAACAAACCAACAAACGCCAGTGAAAACAATACCTCCTTCGGCGGAGGTAAACATTGTAGTATATATTTTTTTGCTCATATATATATAAAATCAGAGCAAATATGTAGTAAAAACATAAATAAACATTGTAGTATAATTATTTTGCTTATATATTATACAAATCTACAAAATAATGTATACAAATATAAATTATTCTTTTTTTAAATAGACTCATTTGAACCTTTCAATCTTATTAAATTTCTTATCATCAAACTTCTAGGAAATAGTGCATAGTATTTAATTTATTTGGAGGCTGTTTTATGTTAATTATTGGGATTTTTTGGGCATATGTATTGCAGAAATGGGCAGCACCCTGCCATATGAAAAGGTTTTTTTACTATTTTTGGTAAAATACTAATTTTAGGCTCCACAACTAAGAAATACTCATATACACAATTGAGTACTGGCAAGTCCTTTCTTAATACACTCTGTTTTTTCTTAATGAATGCAAACATTTCGTTCTCAAGGCAGCGCATAGCATAGAAAAAAAAGTTGAAATGATAACATTTCGTTCTTCTTTTAATAAAAAATAAAGTGTGTTTTTGCGTCTATTGAATCCCTTGACCTCATTTGAAAAGTACATTTTTATATACAATGCACACAAAACTTTTATCATGAAATAATTATTTTGTACCAAATATTTTATATCTAAATTTCATCTCTAATGAACGAGATCTTCTTTTTTAAAGTGATACATCTGTGCAAAGAATGCACACCCATTTGATGAATGGCCTTACATTTCTTATGTAAATTAAATCCACCCTGGCCTTGATGGATACAAAGGCTCTTCATTCCTTGGATGATGCATTAAATACGTTATGACGCTCTATCTATCTATAATACCATTATTTTCTGTTTGCGGTTGATTTTCAGGAGGTGGGATTCAAAGCATCTCTGAGAACGTCTCTGAGCTTCTCACAACGAACTTCACGTCTAAATACAATAGTAAGTCACCTCAAAAGATGCCCAGATCCGCCGACACCAGTCCATGTACATCAATCCCTCCACGTTCTGGACACAACCCATCCACATCAGTAAAACAGAGCAGCAGCAACTCACAGAGTCGAAGAGTCTCGCATTTAAAGAGAAGCGTGACCTCTGCCGGAGCATATCCTAGCTCACACTATGCGGCCTACAGAAGATTCAAGGAGAACTACCGAAAGCCAGGGCGGAGACAGTCTCTTCTGCGAGTTTCAAGTGAGTTAGTCCAACACTTTTATACTTTTAAAACAAAGATTTAAGCAGGTATACTTTTTAAAAGGTCTTTATTGAAAAGTGGTCATTAGAAGCGTAAAATACAATAAATACAAATTATAATATATAGAGAGAATGGAGTAAAAATACATCATAAAACAGTATAGCCCTAAATTACTTTACCCAATAAAGCCCACAACTCAAGTCCAAAAGGATGCCCTCGTTCGCACATCAATGCACTCCCCGCAGAGTTTCCCAAAATTGACTTCGCCATGTACAGAGGGAAAATTGCCGTCCCTGGCATGGTGGACAACTTGAGAAGCAATGGGGTGCTCTCAAATCCCCTTTCCCGCTGACAATGAGCTTTTCCAACCGAAAAGATACAAGAAGGGTGTATAAATATCTTTATTAAAAGAGTTTCCAACAATCCCTTTGTATAAATATATGACGTCAGAATGTGGGGAACATTATAATAACGTTGCTACTCTTAGTGAGTGAATGAAGATTCACTCACTTTAAAACGAGTGATTTAATATTTTATCAAATATTATTTTAATATTTACCAAAGAAACACGTTAACAGTAACATTCGGTACATTCTGTTGGGTTTATCAATTCATAATAGGATTGGATAGTCATGAAAGAACACGCTTATCTTTATCTTATGTTGCTACTCTTTATCATAGGCTGGCAAAAGTTTCGATTTGCCAGATCCAAACAAACTCTCCTATAACCGATCGCAGGACTTATGGGCGGACGGAACGCCTTCTTGTATCATGATGACGACATACGATGATGATGATGAGGATAGAGATCATTCGCCATCCTCAGACGACAGCTGTCGAGATAACATCCGCTATCAAGCCATTAATGGTCTCCTTCAAGACAGCAGGCATCTAAGACGAAACGTAAGCAAGATAAACAAAACAAAATATTTAATCTTTCGAATAAATATGTTCTGCATCAAGAGTTTCTCTACATTTATTAGAATCAAAATAAACAATTGATTGATTCCCATATTCTATGACCTACAAAGCTCTGGCTTCTCTTTATATCTTCGAACTTGTGAAAGTTTAGTTCATTTTCATTGCGAATATTTGTGCTTGCTTGCTAAAAAAATATTTGTATTTATCATTTATGTTATCAAATTTTAGCATGGTTTATCGCTATCTTTTATACTTTATCGCAAACTAAAAAATTAACTCCCATCGCAAGTAAAAAATAAATGGATTGCTTATCGTTATAAGGAGTTTGACAAAAGTTAGTCGAGAAACCAAATAAGCATTACAGCTTTAAGCGTTTGTTTTTAATTCAATCCTATCTATTTCTCAATAGGATGGTCACATTCATCGCTATTCGAGCTTAGAGGACCTTCTCAAGGATGACTCTCTCAAGCCCCAGGGGCTTGCCCGATACAACTCCACAGGATCCATTTCCTCAGCAGGCTCAGCAGAGCGAAAGGCATCCCTACGTCTCTTCCCATCCAAAAGCGGAGAAGAAACCCGACGGAGTCAAATGACACAAACCCCTTCTTCCATCTATAGTCTGGAGAGCAAGACCGCACATAATTCCAGTGCCGTGGACTCGGAAGAGGATCGACCACCCATGAGCAGCAGCAGCATCTACGACGTTCCACGAAAGCGAAATGCGTCCTTAAAAAGTCCAATTCCCGAGTCTCTTCCTCAGGGAAGCTACGACTCCGAGTGGAGAGCTTTAAGGAGACCTCCTCTCATGGACAACTCCCACATACTTCCTCTATGGAGACACAGACTGACGGGAAGTACACTGGACAGTTTGGTGCTCCCACAGGGAGGAAGGCACAGCAGCATCAACAACAACATAATGGCGTTCCACCCAAGCCAATTAGGAAGTATAAACCTCCTCCTCCTCCAGCACCCAACACTTCCTCCGAGCGCTCCAATAGCCCAGACAACTCATCTACCTCTGGCTACAGCTCCCCCTCCGCTGCCTCCAAGGAAGCATCCAATGCAGAGGATACCACCATCACTGTGATACAAATAGTTCCAACCAAGCCTGAGAAGCGCGTTCCCCCCTTTCTTCATCGAGAGTTGCCCCGCATCGCAACGAACGGAACCCTCGTACGCCCCATGCTACAACGAGCCGCCAGGAAGGCATCCACAACGTCGTCGGCAGCAAGTGAGTTCGGCAACTTCTATACAACGCTCCCTCGACGCAGTGAGGCAAGGCTTCCCCCGTTCCGGAGTCAAGCGACAAGTCCGACCAGGAAAGGTCCATTTCCCCAACAGAGTGGCATGACAAGAGTAAAACCTTGGACTCTGGGGATAACATTGAGGAGAAGCTCAAAGTACTCCTTCATCTCATGAACCAAAATGAATCCCTGTGCAATAAAACGCTTCCCGGGAAAGAGGGGGGAAGAACAGCGAGGAAGCCGTTGAGTATCTAGCACAACTGGAGTCTGTGGCGAGGCGACTCAAAGACCACTACCTACACAAGGCACCCCCAAGATCCTAGAGACTACCAAATTATTAAACATAATATTTACGATTTTATATAACTTTATTTAGACACACAACGAAACAAAAATACACATAATTAAAGCATAATATTTTCAAAGAACATCAAATAATATGTATGTTACATATACATTATATTAAAAAAGCAACTAGAATAAATGTTATTATTCTATGTACTATGTATTGTTGACACATAAATTGTGTATTTCTTAACTATTTCGAAATAATTCCCAAAGATACTTTAAATAAACGAACTCGCATTTTATTAGTGGATGTAATTTCTTTAAAAGGGGCTATTCATCATCCTCCGGTTCGAAGTCCAATTCGTCTTCATTGAAGTTGAACTGAAATAGAGAGAAATAGGGGTATAGTTGGTGAATAATTCATAATATTTAGATCAATGTCATCCTCAATTTATTTTACTTTGAAGCATTGGGACGTGAGAGTAAACGAGAAGCGTTTATGAAGCTACTAAATCAATTTATTATTACTGCATAAACAGTGTAAAAGTTCTATAGTATCAATAATTCTCAGCAATGAATTTTATTATATTTTGGTTAGACACTTCTATCATTAAAATAGAACATTGAAATTGTGAATTATGAATGTTTATTTAAAATATTACTACGTAAGTTACATTATCATCCCTCGCAAAGTCGCGACGGCCCGGATCCACTACACGACCACCGCGATATATTTGAGGTTTGCGATGTTGATTTATATTGAAATTTAGAGAGATTTGGCATCACCCGGCGTTTAAACCTACCGCCATTTTGCCTTGTTGTCGTACGTCCGTCTGAATACATGTACGCGGCCGGACCTTTTTTTGGGCCGCCATCTTGCTTTTTCGAAGATTTACTATTTTTCAACCTCAAATATCTTAAAAACCACTGAATATTTCTTAATTTTAGTACCCCCACATTGTAAAAAAAACGGTAGCCAAGCCGTCGTCGCGTAGTAAAAGGACTGCGAGATGTCGAGGGGTAGGCCGACTGTATAAAACAAACATATAAACTCCGTCCTTCCATTCCATAATGGACTATAATCGAGTACTCCTTGGATAATTTGATATGTCTGAGCAAGGTTTATAATTCCCTGGACATCAATCCGCTTATAAGCTTATATATTTATGTCATTTAATACAGTAGAACTTGAGAAATCAACTGAAACTGGTTTTGATTAGCAAATGATACTGAACCAGTATCGGTCATTATTAACTCCTCTTTTGAATGAAATGCAGATTTTTCAATAACACTATGTTACAAAATTAAGGTCTTTGTTTGCCCCCAAGCTGAAATTCCTAATTTGAGTCACATTTATCCCTTCAAATAAAAAGACAAACATCTTTTTTTTTTCTTCGTAACAAATTACAATAATAGTTAACGCAACCTCACGATTTATTTATTTAATTTGATCAATACTTGTCATACTAAATTGATGTTTTCTTTACTTTCATCCCAGACATTATAAATTATAAAAACTGTTCTGAAATGCATTGACATACACGAAAAATATATTACATATTGATTATAGTCGATAGACTTGAAACAAAAAAAATATAGCCACTTAAATAGAACACTAAAAAATGATCAACTTTTTGAAATATAAAGCCTATTTTTCTATTAGTATGAAATATATATTGAAATTATTAAACTGATTTAAAATGCACCGACATTTTAGAAAAATAAATAGTCCTGACATTTGTGGGTATTCTTACTTTGCACGAAAATAACTGGGCGTGAACCATTAGAAATTATTAAAATCACGATTATCAAAAAAAAAAAAAAAAGGCCAAACCTTTTTTCGTACGATATTTTAAGTGGCATTTTTTGAATTTACGTAAAAAATGGGACTCAAATGAGGAATTTCAGCCTGGGAGCAAACAAAGACCTTAATGTTGTTACATAGTGTAATTTTCACTACAATGTCCTTCATACAGGGTATATAAAAAACCAAAAAAAAAAAAAACCGGTTAAAAAACCCGGGTTTTACCTTGGGTTTTTCGAAATTCGGGTTTTTCATTACACCATTAATTAGCTAATAGCCAATTACCCAATTTGGGACCCAATCAAAGACAGCAAAAAGAAAGTATTTGTATGGCGTAATTGTCTATGTTCAGTATACATTTACGTGTTCCCACCATAGAGATATAAAGATATAGAGAGCTTATTGGACTCGTCAGAGAAATACGTCATTGTGTCCATAAAAAACCATAGAGATAAAAAGATATAAAGAGCGTATTCCCTTCATCTGTATTCTGTGTGTTCAATATAAACAAAGTAATTTGTACTACGTCATCGTAAGCTAATCATAGAGATAGAATCTATCTCCTTGATCAGTTTAGGATGACGTAGTACAAATTACTTTGTTTATTTTGAACACACAGAATACAGATGAACGATGTTTCTCCACAGAGATAAAAAGATATAGAGCTTATTCCCTTCATCTGTATTTTTGTGTCCAATATAAACAAAGTTGTACTACGTCATCGTAAGCTGATCATAGAGATAGAATCTATCTCTATGATCAGCTTACGATGACGTAATATAAATTACTTGGTTTATTTTGAACACACAGAAACAATAGAACGCTGTTTCTCTACAATTGGGGAATCAGCTCTCTATATCTTTATATATATATATATGGAGAAACATCGTTCAGCTGTATTCTGTGTGTTCAAAATAAACAAAGTAATTTGTACTACGTCATCCTACACTCTCCAAAACAGGAGTAAAAACAGGAAATATCCGTTACTTAGTTGAAATCGTCAAAACAAGCTTATCAAGAAAGGCTTGGTGTACACTGCTGTCACTTACTTCAGTGGAATCCATTTTGCTTTTCATGTCGATGTATGCCAGCTGGTGTTTGGAGCTCTTACAATGCATCTGGATTTGTTCATCAAAGAGCTGAACGCTTTCCTCCGGAAGGAATTCCATGCAGACGTCACAGAATAGGACTTCAACACGCCTCACGAGAGTGGATCCGAGGGGGACTTTCGGATCGGGTTGAATGACTGCTTTTTAGCTTCTTCGCCTCCTTCTTCATGTTCTTCAGCATGATGACGACATTGGTTGGAAGAATGGGCTTCAACTCTACGTCTTCATTTGTCTCGTCTCCTTTCTTTTTTTCTTGTGGGCTGCTGCTGTCTTTCACTGAAGGGGCTTCGATTGGTTTTTTGGGGGAAGATTTTTTTGACTTATTGAGCGATTTTTTGTTGCTTAGAGGAGCTTTCTTAGTCTTGGGGTTAGGAGTTGGCGGGGTGGTGCTTGATGTGGTTTTGACACAAGAGCAGCAGAAGGTGCTGTTGATGTATTCTCTGGGGCTGCCGATTCTTTTTCCTCTTCTTTGGGGCCCTCATCCTCTTTGAGATCTCCACTCGAACCATCCACAGTGCCAACCTCATCCACCGTGACTAAGTCCTCAAAGTTGAAATCCATCGGCTCTTCAGTCTCATCATTGTCTTTGGTAGAACCGGCTCTCTATATAAAAAATTGTTAAGAAACATTTTCGGGTCATTTAAGCTTTTATAAATTTAATTAAAATGGCTGCACCCCAAGCTAAACAATTAAATATTATCTATATGACATTGAATACTACTTAAATGATCATTCCATTATCCTAGCGAGCCAGATATTTCCCTCCTCAAACCTAAAGCGTTAAAGTAAAGTAGCGCATGCATACACATAAAATTCTTCCTTTTTCCCCAAAAGGAATTGGCCAAAATTTTAGTTCTTCTTTAGTCCGTAAGGGGCGCTTTGATGCTAGAGCTCTTTGAAAATAATAACTAAGTCCTTTTATTATTTATATTTGGAATCTTGCACAATGTTGTAGTGATTTGATATATTTCAAAACCATTTTTAAATAGGATTGTGACGTAATTTCATGGACTATCGACATCTAACGTTAAAGAAAATAACCAAAATTTTGGGCAATTTTTTTGTTTACTTTTTCCTTGCATGCGCTACTTTACTTTAACGCTTTACTCAAACCAAGAGGAATTACAACTTACAACTAAATGCGCAAAGGAGGCGTTATGTGACTCAAAGCCCATGGGAGACGTAAAGGATGCCTTACAGAATCCACATTTGGGCTTGAGGAACTTCTCAATGCATTTGTGAAGCTCGGACTTGTTGTGTTCTTCAGGCGGCTCGCTGTGATGGATGATCTTGCAGGTCTTGCAGAAAGTCCCTTCAGTCGAGGAGGAGGAGCCTTCCTTCACGCTCTCCATCTTCTCCACGGCAGCTTTTTGTCGGCTCCTCATGTTGTTGAGAGTAATCATGAGGCGGTACTTGAGCTGCTTCACGGCGTTGGCATGGGTTGCTCCCGTGATGTGCTTGTTATATTTCTAGAAGGATAAAGAGGTTCGAGATGAATATTTCTTTAGAATAATGGGGACCCCCCCTGTGGGGGTATTTTAATAAGGGCCCGTAATATATATATATATATATATATATATATATACCGGGTGTCCGGAAAGTCTTGACTGATACCTTTGATGACTTTTTTCGAGGTTTCAGCGACTTTTTACGTAAAGGTTGCGTAAATAAAAGTTAAAGAACGTATTTAGATTAACAAGTTTTGTTTCAATAACATTTCGAAATTCATAATCGTTTTTGACATGGAAGCTAAAGGACATGAAGTAGCTGCCCTGCTTCATGTAGGAATCAGCCACAGGGAGATCTCTGAGGCCACCAGCATGTCCGCCAGCACCATTGATAAGGGCCCGTAAAATATATAATTAAATAGCCAATGAAAGGACACTTCTTATTCAGTCCCTGGATGGCATAGTCAAAACACTAGCCTACTCACCCATATGTAGAGATATAAAGACATAGAGGGCTTATTGGACTCTTCAGAGGAAACCGATTTTGTGCCCAATATAAACACATCTTTCTATATCTATGATCAGCTTACGATGACGTAGACCAAATTATTTTGTTTATATTGGACACACAGAACACAGCTGAACGAGGATGTTTCTTTGTTATTGAGGGGGAAAAGCTCTCTTTATCTTTATATCTCAATGACTCACCCACCACTATATTAATTGGATTTACCTCTTTGGACCCGGTTACGCCACAGTGAGGGCAAATCACTTTGGTAAGTGGATCGATGTCGGCATTCTTGCCCATTGGTTTGGGTGCACCTCCATTAGCTTTCGTAGATTTCTTTGTCGGGTCCGCATTTTGACTGAAAAAGCAGTAAGTGTTCAATTGAATAATTATACAGGCCGCTGTTATACAACATTTTATACTTTGTATACAAATATGGCTGAAATTAATATTAGTATATTTAGAGTCATTCATTACGAGATGAATCTACAAACAACGAAACATACAATACAAGTAGCTGTGAGAGTCGCATTCAAAATTGTAGGAGCAGAAATCCAAAATATAATTGAAATCTTTAGATGAATGCACAAAACTATTGAATTATATATAATTGCAGATTAGAGTTTAGAAGATGAAATAAGACATTTTTGTTATTTACAATTGCAAAACGGTAAAAGTTTAGAACAAACTCTCATCTATTCATAGAAAAATTTAGCTGATTGAGAGAAATTTGACTGATATAATTTAATTATTACATAACTTATTATGAATATTTGTTACGAATATAAAATGGTGAATCCGTTAGAACAAATCGATTGTCTTTAACGTAGATTTCCCACTTGAATGACGGCTTCCTCATAAAATATAACATATTAAGCTGAACAAAAAACATATATATTAGAAAGATCTTACATCGGTCTAAACCACAATTGTCCATAGGATTTAAGATACATCAGATAAATAAATGTGATTACTCCAAATTGTTATTTCGTTGATATTCATTTATATATCAACTTGAGTAATAAACATGACTTAACTTGTCATGAAATTGAAGGTAAGGACTTTGAACGATCTTATGGATTAATATAATTATAAAGTACATTCTAAATATTAGACACGAATCCATGCCAATGGTTGAATGACAATTTATTTTATTTGCGTTAGACATTCGTCGTTTATACTAAAAACGCATGCCAAATCTCCTTGGATTCTTTACAAATAATAACTATTCAACAAAACATTTCGCATAGGGCTAGCTAGTGCAGGGTCGCCAATCCAAAATGTTGAAAGAGCCATAATGAACCAAAAATTAAAAATGTATCTGGAAAAAAATAATTCCTTATATAACCTTCATACGGTGAAGCACAAATAGGTCCTATATATTTCCTATCCCATCTTTTCCCCATTTTCTAACATTTTGGAAAAGATCCAGGGAGCCACAAAGGCAGCTCTAAAGAGCCGCATGCGGCTCGAGAACCTAGTCGGCTTGCCGACTCCTGGGCTAGTGGAATCAAATAAATCAGGTTAAATGCCGGTAAATAGGCACGTCATGTTCGCATCAACATTTCTCCCAAGTCGTACAGGAATTGAGACCTTGCAGTGAGACATATGCATTTACTAAAAAGTTTCAGTGACGAATTTGGGCCCATAGAGAGTCCTAAGGATCCTAAGGATGTACACCATGTGCAGTTCGAAAGGATACGATTCTGCGATAAGTCGCAGAAAGTCAAATGGGATATTATGTGAACTTATTGATGGTTTCACGATATAAAAGAACCTGAAATTGTCTTCCATTTTAGAGAATCGTAAAAATATTATTTTATGTAATATCACGTTAGGATGGATCAGAGGGAACAACGATAGCACCGGGAATGAATACGCCGACATGTTAGCAAAGGATGGCGCCATGAGAGGTACATCAATCTCAGTATCTATGTGCCAATCAAGAATGCTCTTAGACAAGAATCCTTGAAAGAATGGCGAATTGCATGGCAAGAATGAAGTGTTATCGTCAAGCAAAACTGTTCATCACAGAGCCCTATGTTGGAAAATAGATATTCAGTTTCAAGAGAAACCAAATCTCTGTCATTGTTGGAATGGTGAGCGATCACATTGATCTAAATCGGCATTTCTTTAAGATGGGAAGATTGAGAGCCCAACTTGCCGGCTCTGTAACGACGACGAGGAAACTCCATATCAATTGATCTACAATTGTCCTCTTACACGACAGAAGATGAGACAACTCGAAGGAAATCTCGGGGAACGAAGATTGTCTCTTGAGAATTATATTTTTATAGGACATTTAAATGCTTATACATTTTTAATGATATTTTATAAATAAAAACAATAGCTACTAGATAGGTCACTACCGGCTGATTCCGGATTAGGTTCCGGTGAGGTGGGTCTATTCTAGGAGCTAAACAAACAACACATTCTTTTACTGACTAGTTCAAGTAAATGGATAATGAATGCTTAAGATATATATATATATATATATATTAGGGTGATTCTTATTTCATGTTTTTCGGATTTGAGAGTCGAGCTCCCCCTAGGATTTTACCTTAATGCATAGAGATGATCCTGTGAAAGTTTGAACGAAATCGAATGATGGGAAGTATCCGCTCAACGGGCCCAAAAGTTAAGTAGTAGACTTATGTAGTAATTTTTTTTTTCGCCATTCGATCGCCTCTAATTTCTTAATTTCAATGCTATTTTCAAACAATTTGCCGCAAAATGTAGGTATGCTTGCAAGGATTCCATATCATTTTTTATTTTTTATGTACATTCAAAAATCAAACAAGATAATACAGTTTCAAAATGTTCATTTCTGGGATATTTCCATAAAAATGACTATTCCAAAACTTAATGTCTCGTTGAATTTTGGACGTACATAAAAATAAACTGATTTGGAATCCTGCAATCATACCTACATTTTGCCGCAAATTGTTTGAAAATAGCATGAAATTAAGGATTTTAGAGGCAATCGAATGGTGAAAAAAAATACTACATATAATTTACTAAATAATTTTGGGCCCGTTGAGCGGATACTTCCATTATTCGATTTCGTTCAAACTTTCACAAGATGATCTCTATGCAACTAAGGTAAAATCCTAGTGGGATCTCGACTCTCAAATCCGAAAAACGTGAAATAAGAATCACCCTAATAATATATATATATATATATTATATATATATATATATATATATATATATATATATATATATATATATGTAATCCAATATGGCAGTTGCACAACGTGTTAGATAACTGATCCAGGTTTTCTTCATGTGGATCATGAGGGGAAACCAGAGAGGCCGTTGCTTCAAGGCATCAAGAGGTACTTGGATATATGGGTCATGTTTTTGATGATAAAAAAAAAACAAATGATCAAATGTCAATATTCCGCATTGATAAACTGGATAATTTTATCGATATTAGGAAGAAATGGTCGAGAAAAAAAACGGCCTAGGAAGAAATGACTAAAGATAGAAAAGGAAAAGAAAGACGCACGAAAAAAAGGCACATTAAAAGTATTTAAAAAGAATGCTTTTAAAAGTGTGTGAAACTCATAATTTTTGGAATTAATTTCATTTTTCGTAATCCCTTGAGTGAAGAAGAAGGAAAAAGTTTAAAATGTCTCGTGCAAATTGCAATTTGGAATTCCAAATCAATCCTACAATGCCTGTATGGACGATTTTAACAATGCGTCTTTCCTGAGTAATCCCACAAGATTGGAGCTTCTCATGAATCGAGCTCAAACCCTGGTTCAGCAATCCACGGAGTTGAGTAGAAACGAGATAGAGATGTTGAATGCCTTAAAGTCAGCCCTCATGATTCTGTGGATGAAATGATTAATACAATAGATGCAGAGATTGCCAAAATCCAGGAGCTGAGATGTAATACAATCAAGCATGCTCAAGCACTCATCCAAGAAGGCTTCAACACCATTCAACCCGATGAGATGAGCTAAAGGGATTTTCTTCAGAGCTGCAGTTTTTATTTCGGATCTTGATTCCTTCCAAGAATGCGTCCCTGGTACAAGTCGAAAATGAAAGGATGAAGAGGATACCATAAATTCAGCCCCTTTGTATAATATAACTACTAATTATATGTTGTATATCATTTTTACACACTTATTGTATTTGTATAAATTTAAATATTTATATTGTAAATTAAATGATAAGGAAACTTATATAATGATTAATGTTTAAAAAAAACATGTATTTAAAGTTTTGTAGAAAACACTATTACTCATCTAAATTGAGTAAATATTATTTATACTACTAACATAATTTTTATGAAACAATAGTGTTGTGCAATAATAAGATGTATTCCTTCAAATATTTGCCTACCAATGTATTTTGGACCCACTTTTCCAGAGCCTCATCATTTTATTTTTCTATCTTGGACCATTTTTTCCTGGTCCATTTTTTCTGGACACTAATTTATACTATTATGGTTTTTCAATTGGATTGATCTGGTGGTGAGATTTACCATGAATAACTCACCGAAAAGTCCATACCGAAAGATTGAAATGATTAAAAGTATCCTTCAAACTTATTAAGTCCATAGTTTACCCATGCCAATGATGGGGAAATACCAACAAAAAAGGTGTGAGCTAAAAAAAACCTTGACAAAGAGGTCATCAAGATTGACTCCAAGTCGTCCAGGACAAATCCGACAAAAATACTTGAATGACAGAAATTCGTATTAGTAAAGAAAGTGAAAAAGCTTTTGCGATCCCAAATTCAACACTACAAATTCCTGTGGAATATTGATAAGAAGTCATCTGAAATGTCATCGAGCAAAATAATCAGCTAATTCGCGTGCAAACGCCTTCTTTATTGGAATAAGTAACCCTGACGACTTCAAGCATCCTTAGACTTGATTATTTCCTTTTTATTCCTCAGATCGACTTAATTCGTATTTAGTGGATATAAATAAGAATTAAAACGTCTTTTGAACACTGAATATGTATTATTATTTTCAACGAGGTTGACCAAACAGGCCTTAGGATCTATCAGGAGGAGCTAAATTAAATCCCTTGAACTGAGCGTGGGAATAAAGATCGGCCTTATGCTAGATGCAATGAAAATAATCTTCAGTGAACCATGGTTTTCATCATAGTATACATCCGTCCAAAGAGGGATTGATTTAAATTGTAGCGATAAGTCAATTAAACAACGTGACTGTATATTAGATTAATCTCCCAAGTGAATGGCAAAACTTGGGCATTGCGTATTTGTTTAAAAAGATCCTTGTCATTATATACATCATACACTGAAATGAAAGGAGATCCGAGTCGGTGATGACCTCCGGGATGAGGTGAAGAAAAGGTATTCTGTGTGTTCAAAATAAACAAAGTAATTTATACTACGTCATCGTAAGCTGATCATAGAGATAGATTATATCTCTATGATCAGCTTACGATGACGTAGTATCAATTACTTTGTTTATAGTGGATACACAGAATACAGCTGAACGATGTTTCTCTGCTATTGAAGGGAATCAGCTCTCTATATCTTTATATCTCTATAGCAGTTATATGAGAAATAGACAAGAGACAAATAAACACATTCTTTCACTACAACCACAGAGTCGTCACTTCTTCTCCTCTTCGCGCAACAGTCCTCTATTTAAAAAAATCGA
Organism: Caligus rogercresseyi; assembly: GCA_013387185.1. Lineage (NCBI taxonomy): Eukaryota > Metazoa > Arthropoda > Copepoda > Siphonostomatoida > Caligidae > Caligus > Caligus rogercresseyi. The sequence goes on along the minus strand of CP045907.1, from coordinate 2,595,632 downwards.
GGTAACAGGAATGTGTGCAATGAAAAGGCAAAAATCATTAACAATCCATTGTTGCTTCGATTAACACCAGCCATAGCACAATAAAAGGTCAAGATTGTAGAGTTCGAAAGTACTTAAGGCAAAAAAATATCATAAGGGAGAGGCCTCAAAATCAAGCCCAGTGAAAAACTGTTCAAAGTTCAGGCAGTGTACAATTCTCAAAATGATTATATTTTGGCTAAGAGCAGTTCTGACATTCCTATCAAGGTCCGGGTAGTCTTCCCGCGTCAAAATCACCTTCTCTGATGGTCTGGGCCGAAGTTATGTCAGATGGGAAAAAAGTCATCTCATATTTGTCACCGAGGTTGTCAAGATCAACAAAGAGGTCTACTATTTGTCAATGTTAAATGACCAAGTATTGCAAAGGCTGAGTATGGGGAAACCTTCTTCACGGATCCAGGAATAGTGCAAGCATAATTTTCCAGACTTTTAGGAAAAATATACCTGGCTGCATTCAAGCCCTAATCTTAACGTCATGGAGTTTCTCCATGTGACCTATACTTGCTTCACCCCACCGAAATTTGACAAGCTTGAAAGCGGCTTTCGTTAAGTAATGGGACAAAATCAGTGAAAATACGGTGCGTGCAGCTAATAAACAGGTCCGTGGACGTCTTGAAGCTGTACTGCGTGAGAATGACGGACATTTTGAAATTTGTAAAGATTTTTGTTGGTACAACCTTAAAGAAAGTTTCTACCAAGTTTTGCAAATTCTTAGTAAGAAAAATAAAGTATTTAAGGTTTCAAATACGCAACTTAATACGCATCCTGTTATATTTATATATATGGCTCATAACAATCTAAAAATAGATAAATGCCCCCAAAAAGCTACCTAAATTAGAGTTAAAGTAGCCTCAAATGACTTACAACACTAGCGAAACAAATACATCATACGATACTTTTACTACATCTCAAAAGAAAAAAAATAATTTCCAACATACGTTTCTAAACAAAACTTTCTCAAGAAAAATAATTCGCCGTCATTAACTTTTAGAATCATGAGCCCTTGAATAGAAGGGGAGCCGCCTTCTGCATAGCAGCACAGAACGTTCCTTAAAGATATTTAAGTATATCTCTCTTAGCAATCAGTAAAGTTTAAAGTAGTAGTGTTCGGGGCATAGCTTGGAAAGATTTCTTGAGTCTCTTTTCTGTCCAGCAGATGTCGCTTTGGGATTTTAAAGTATGACGTAGTTCCATTCATCACATCATTTAAATAAGCATTCACAAACTATTTTTTAACACAACGATAATTAAATTCCATGTTTATTCTGATTAGGAGGTGAGGTTTATGGAGTACCAATGTTCTTGAGTCAATTGTAAGTCTACGTCACTTAATACGAGGGGTAAGATATATCCCCAATCCTACATATTTCTAGCTGCATCAACATCAACGCCATAGTAACAGCCAAAATGTGAATTAGCTTTAGCAATCAGTAGATCTTGACTGAATCCAAGGAATTGTATGTTCTTAGATGTTAAAAGTAACAGCAAATGTAATTACGATAATTGATGATCACATATCTCAGATAAAGCCAATAATGATGTTGAAGCACCAGTTATTAGTATTCAAAGATGGATATTTCAGTTTGTTTTTTCGCCCTGGTATCTACTGATGATGCTACACCATTTTTTTTTAAATTGCATTTGTAGTCTCTTTTGACTAACTTGCATACATAAAAAATGGTAGACAATCCAATCAAAGTTCATTTGCTCAATTATCGGCAGTTACGCGGAGCGCAGAGACCTTCTATCCGAATACAGGATAGAACAAACCAAAAATGTCCTTCCAACAGGAAGCTGTGTTGGTCCCTGCACTTGGAAGTAATGTCAGAATCTATTTAGGAGAATTGTCATGTAACAAATAATTATGATTAACGTTACTATGTAGTGTTATGTGTACATGTATGTTAAATAATTAAGGATGAACAATTAATGGCTGTTCTAGTATTAATTATGAGATACATATATACTCAAAATGTAGCTGTATCCAAAACTACTGCATAGAAGTCGGTACTGCCGCGTCTATAATTTGGCACACGTACCCTCTATTGTTAGTGAGTTCATAATAATAATAATAATAACGTATTTATAGCTGATTTATAACATGATTAATTCCAGTTTTTTTCTTACAGTTCCAGAGTATATAAATACCCCCCCCCCCTACCCACAATCAGCTTGCCTTCATTCAAAATGTCGTCGTATCATTTTGAAGTTAAAGCGAAGGGTGTGATTGGGTAAGCGGGCTTTGATGAACCAATCAGCATAATATACAAAATGGAGGAGGCTCTTTAAGCTTCAGTATACATATATGTATATGAAATATATAAAAAACATTAAAATGCATTTACCTTGATTTTTTTTTCGTTTTTATCCTCATTCATCCTCTGTTTCTTGTTCTTCTTCATCCATAGACGATCCGTGACGCTTAGCTTAGGTCCTAGGCGTTTAAGAGCGCTTACACGGTTCCGCTCAGCTTCCGATTCGTCAAGCTCCAATTGAGACGGAGGAGGAGGAGAAGGAAGAGGAGGAGGGAGTGAAGGCGTCCCAACACTGGAGGAGCTTGCCATGTGTTGAGGCTTCAATTCCCCGCCACTTCCACCTGCAACCCCCCTTTGTGGCCCACCGTTAAAGGGTCTCTTTTAAAGGCCTGAGGGTAGTTTTTTACCCCTGGTATTATTATTATGACCTCTTGCATGATGCATGAAACGTCCCCCGCGTTTGTTATACGTGTTGTTTTGAGGGTTACTACTAAAGGGTCGTTGCTGCTGCTCGTAGGAGGAGGATGGCTTCATAAATGGCCGTATGGCGGCAGAGTTGTCATAGCTATGATGATGAGCCTCCCCTGCATCTAGATAGCCTGAGGGCTCACTCATAGACAAGGGGGCAGAAAAGGAGGATTTGAAGTGTCTCCGAGACGCTTCGGAGGAGCCGAAGGAGGAGAGAAACTACTACTTCCGCTCGGAGGAGATGATCCACGACTATAGTCGGAGGAGACCACCATGGCCCCCCCACCGTTGCTCGGCGGAAGAAAGGAGGAGTGCCTGCCGCTGCTGCTGCTGCCGCCATTGGCACCCGAATGGTAACCCTAAAGTTATAACAGATGAAAAATACATTAGCTCACTACTTTCCTCTAGAAATGGGCATTTCTTATATATATCTCTGATGAGAGCCGTGAACTCTAAACACTCTCTTAAAAGCCCATTTGTTGAAGGTTTCGAAAGCACTTCTTTTTTCACTGTCGCCAATAAGACGAAGTCAATGAATGTAATATATATACCCACATACATTAAAACTAAGGACACTGTAATTGAATAATAGCGTGTGTATATATATATTTACTACCATAAGAAAGTTTCCAAAAACTGTGTTTTTCACCGTGGTTTTTTTTTTGACGGGGCCAAAAAGCCGAAGACACACACTTCCAGTCTAAAATGTGAACAGGCTGATATGATCAATGATATGAAGTGTTTCAGAGACAATTAGCAACCTGATGCTGAACACTTTCTGGCTTAGACAGAAAGGAACCTTTCAATAGCCTCAGAGTTGAAGAAAGACTTTCTGAAGTTAGTTCAAGAAGAAGTTATGCATAGACAATAAATCGTTATAATCCTCATCATCAGAGTATTGTTGATAATGCAGTATTCCCTTTATCCTTGGTGAATAAAAGGAACTAACATGTTATTAAATCCTTACTAAAAAAAATAGTCTGCCATGGGTACTTTTGGCATTGAGGTAAGTAAAAATGACTCCCCTATGCGGAATCCCAAGCCAGGCCTGTGAAGAACATAGGAAGCTCCTCAATATTTAGACGCTTTCGTTCTGTAAAATCATTGGTTCCAATAAGTATTGCAACATTAAAATCAAAAAGAAGTACTGAGGAATAATTGTCTTTTAGGCCGATGTATATAAAAATGACTCTCTCCATGGTTCCCCTGAATATTGTGAGCCTTAAAATGAATATTTGTTCCCTCCTGCGGGGAAGAAATTTCGGTTTCTGATCAATGCATAATGATTTTAGATACGGAGTTTCAAAAAATAATGCATCCGCGTCAAGATAACTACAATGGTTCACATTAGATATGCGTGTATCATAATTAAGTGAGGATGTTGGTAATATTAGGTTGTTCCATAAATAATGAGGTCGACCAATTAAAACTCAAATTTTCATCAGATCAACAAAAAAACTTCTCAATCAGTACACATAATCCCCTCCGACTGCAATGACGTCGTGGCAGTGTCCCCGGAGCTTCCTGAGTTGGTCGTAGAGCTCGTCTTCACTGACCCTCCTCATCACCCGCTGAACGTGGCCCCCAAACTCGTCCTCCAGGAGCAGGTGATTCAACTTCCGGAACAGGAACCTGTCACACAGGTTCAGGTCGGGTGAGTAGAGTGACTGTTTCCGGGTCAGGAACTCCCTGGTATCGGTGGCAGTTTGGGGACGTGCATTGTCCCACATGAGGAGACAATTTTTGCCAGATCTTGTCCTTTTCAGACTGAGAAAGCGCTTCCCAGTCGTCCTCAGGTACTCTATCATGGTGTTCCGGTTGGCTGTGGTCCCGCAGGTAGTGCAGTGATCGATACCCGCCTCGGCTTGCAGGTGAACTCCATCAGAATCATCGTCTTCCTCGCTCTCTGTTTCACACGGGGGGTCGAGAACCGGGCCCCCGTGGGCTCCGCCCAGACTTGCCTCCACTCCGCCGAATCCCAGTAGAACCAGTCCTCCCCCTGGTCCTGGAACAGCTTCAGGAGGTCCTGACAGCACTTCACTCGCTGCGTCTTGTTGGCTTCAGAGAGCTGGTGAGGGACGAGCACGCTGAGGAGGTTTCGGAGCCCTAGATCCTCCGTCAGAAGCCTGAAAACAGTTGTAGATGGTAGGGACACCTCTGCAGCAACTTGTCGAGTGGTCATCCGGGGGTTATCTTCGACCAGGCGCTTCACACGGGCCACATTCTCCTCTGTCCTCGTCTCCCGGGGACGTCCAGGACGGTTCTTCTTCTCCAGGGCAAAAACACCCTTAACGAACTCAGTGTGCCATCTCTGGAGGGTGAAGAGGCCAGGGCAGGAGTCAAGGAAGGTAGAAAGCAGGTCCCCGTGGATCTCGTTGACTGTCCTGGCGAGCTTGATCCGGATAAAGAAGTAGGAGCGAAAGTCGGGTGTCTCCATTTTCAGCGGTGAGTAGAAGTTACTCACCTTATATACTAACCTGAGTGGCACCATACAGTCTGTTCCCATGCAAAATTATGCGATAAGAACGCTCCCGTTGAATTTTTGAGATAGCGTGTGAACTTTTCGAGATAGCTAACCTACCTCATTATTTATGGAACAACCTAATATTTTCAAATAGTATCCCTCTGGTCAGGTATGGATCTTTATTTTTTTGTGCCCAAATTGGTTCGATAGAATTACATCCGACTGGATAAGCATTATAGCACTAAATTAGTCTATCGAACCTAGGACCTTATCAATGAGGTAGTGGACCAAAAATGACCATCCCCTCTCGGGAGTATTCGATCCTTCGGCCCCAACATTGAGAGTTGAACATGCCTTAACGCTATCGCACTCCCTTTGATTTGGAGCTTGTCAAAACAAAACATTCTTTGAATGAAGAGTCGTCTCCTGAATGAGTCTATAGGATTTATATATAGCTCTTAATGTTGACAACATACATGGATTCCCCTCAGGCATCAATTGCCAACGATAACCAAACATTTAAGATAGATCAAAGAGGATTAGTAATGTCGATAAGGGCTGCCTTCACAGAGAGCTATCAACATAGCAAAGAGCTTCGTAATGATTCGGGTAAATTTACTATTTCATAAGCAAATTCCGAAAATCTATTTTTCATGAAGTTCAATACGATGTTGAAGAGTGAACAAGAGAATGCGATTTTCTGTACAAAAGAAGGAATAAAATTATATGTTTTTGCATACAAAATAATAATGTGAACTAATAATCTGCATTCTTTGCTATAAATCGTGTTTGTTTCAAGGATCTTAAGGACTAAGTCTAGGGTCAACTAGTGATGCAGAGGTTTGAACTCATGAGCGGAAACGATGTCATTAAAAATAAATACTCAGAAAGAGCGCTTAATTCAGACACAGCTTTGTAATCATCTGCAAACATATTCATGTCAGGAGAGCTCAAGTCGTGTGACGACTGCTGAATACGAAAAGATATTTGACAAATGAGGAATTCAAGAACAGACGTTGGATTTTTTCTTATGTCGATTAGGTATGAGATGTGTCAGGTATCTAAGGGTTTGCATTAAATCCTTTCATGCGTAAATCCAGTGAAATTATTTAGATTTTCAAGAGGAGTCAAACGCGATGTACTCACTCTTGTGACTCCAGGAAAGAGTCGTCTTCGATATAATATACGTACAAAAAAACATACAAATCTAAGAGTATAAAAGAGATCTAGAACTACAAAAGATGTTTTAATTGATCTGTGTGCAAAGATATCCGTCAATATAAACTGCTCAGAGAACTGCTCTTAGGATGTCGGCTTTTAAATATTTTTTAAACATTCAAATTGTTTGCTAACACAATAAACTGGTAAATTCTGGAGATATAGATGCGACTAATTTGTCCAAAATACGGATCAAAACCATCTTAATTTCAATATTTGCTATCTATTTGGAAGATTATCAGTAAAGTAAATGTATAAAAAAATTGCAAAATGGGCGTCTCTCCAAAAAATCTAAAAGAAGAATTATTGTAATTACTGAATGGTTTAATTTAAAAAATGTAGACAAAATCGTTGAATTTGCTTAATTAATCATAAATAAATATTTTAATCGGATAAAAATTGAAAATTTACCAAGAAAATGAAGCACAGTTTTAACTTGATAATTGAGAAAACAGTCTCATGGCATTCTGACAAACAACTTGGCAGGATTTTTTTGCAATTGGAGAAGATATTGCTGCACCGACAATGAGGAAAAAACGGCTCTTTCTACGTCGTCAATTCTTACTAAACGTTTTTAAAACAGAAAATGTAGCAATTTAAAACTCATGAAATGTGTGAAGACCTTTTAGAATCGATTGATGTAAAAACAAAAATGAACAAATCTCGAATAAGGAATCAAATTTATCAATCAACTTCTATCATATGTATCGACCTTGGGATCGAAACATGATTTCAGAGGGTCGCCGCCAAATTGTTCCGGATAAATATAGATGCACAAAATTAATGTGGTGTCCGATTGGACGATTTATAGGACCAGAGGTGTGTTTGGCTTTTTGTTTTAGGAAGCTCAAAATCAAATACATGGGGCACGGAACATTAGAACATTAATTTAGGGGATCGCAACTTATAAGGGTCGAAAACCACTGGTGTTAGAAGATCAAGATTCCTTATGAAATAACATTATAGTGGCGTTACGACGCAAGACCTACTACACCTATTCTCAACTTTTGTTATACTAAGATTAGTGAATTATTATTTGGGAGTTACGTTTAGAGGTACCAAAACAGCAGCAATCATGGCATCAGAAAATATAATGTTTTTTTAATCATGAGGATATGGGGGGCTTCAAAGAAGCATGATTCATGAGTCCTATGAAGCCTATACCAAATATGCAAGACACTTCAATCCTCATTTTTCAGCTGATGGACGCCATTTTAAGGAGTGAGAAGAGTAGTGTAAAAAACCCTCAAACCCCTATGTGTGAAGTACTTTCAAGGAAAGGAACATACAAAATGGAAACAAAGGAGAACAAACTTGGTTCCAACATCAGAAGACTTAAGATCAAAAAGAAGAGGAAGCAAGCTATTATCTCACTAATAATAATAATGATAAGTGAATAAGGACAATGAATAAGTAATGCAGCCGATTTAAATGGCCTAATATTTCAATCTCAAAAAACGAAGATATGAATAAACTTCATATTCTGAAAAGGATCACGCTTTTTCGTCCTCTGTAGAGGATATAAATGTCAAGAATCTCAATTTCTCTCTTACGAGACACACAAATGTTTTCAATGATTATTTTTGAGTGAATTAATGTGTGTTTAAATATTATTATAATGGTACATATATATGGAAAACGATCTCTGAGACCTAGGAAGATGTCAAGATGACCTATGTACAGGATTTTCAGCCGAACACTCAACTGCATCAAGAATATCTAATAGAGCCCCTCCTAGGCAAGTTTTGCGACTATAACGAAATAACTATTGAATTGTTCCGATTTCGGCGTGAGTAGCAATACTAAAGCCATGGAGAAACGCAAACGTGAAACTATAGCCGAAATTAGTGCACGCAGGCCATTGGGCTAAGGCCATCAAGGACATCATCGGGTACGCCTTCGGCACAGTGTATGACGTCGTCAAGGCCTCTAAGGATGTCTCCAGGAAGATCCATCACAGATCTGGGACTAGAAAAGGACGCCGACCTTCCTAGCTGGCTTAAAGCGATCGGTAACGGCCGACCCAGGAACCCTGATGTCTGCCTTGGCCAAGAAGCGCAACGTGAGCAGGGCCACAGTCTCCATGGCCGTCAAGGAGCTCAACATCATGTCCTACAAGCGCGGCCAGGCCCATTTGTTGACAGGGAAGATGAAAGAGGTCAGACTGGGGAGGTGCAACAAGGTATTGAATTCGATGAATTCGGCTACCTCTCCAACTCTGAAGTTATTCTTCGACGAGATCTTCGCCGTGGACCGCCCCAGCAACCGCCAGAACCCCTGGTGGTGGCCAAGACCAAGATAGAGGTCCCCAAGACGTTCAAGACGAAAAACCCGACCTCTGTGATGGTCCTCGTGTTGTCAGCACTGCCAGAGACGTCCTCGTCCACTTCTTCAAGGCTGGTGAGAAGATCAACATCGACGTGTACCTGGGCGTCCTGAAGAAGGTTGTCAAGCATTGGATGGACGAGAAGGCTTGTAGGGACGTATTCAACGGAAGGTGCCTCTTCCAGCAGGACATGCCCCGTCCACAAGGCCAAGAAGACCCAGGAGTGTCTCCAGGTTAACGTCCCTGCCTTCTGGGACCCCTAGATATGGGCCTCCAACTCCGTTGACCTGAATCCCTTGGAATACTAGGGTCGTCAATAAGAGCCTTAGTGGACCCATTTCGACAGTATAATCAAAAGGAAAATTATTGATAAAACTTGTTAGCTATCATTGATTCTGCTTGTGTCGAAATCCAAAAGCATCTTTAGAAAGAAAAGAAATTGGAATAGATCCCGACAGTGTGGAGCAGGGTCCAGTTTTAATATATCATTAACAAAGGTCCACCACATCATAATGTCTAAATTACGTTATGATTTAGGTGTCAAACATATCGTAGTAGCTTTGTGCACGAATTAGTTTTAGATTCTAATCAATATTTGAATATCAAATTGGTTATATAACATTAGAAAAAATGCATCGGTTAACTCAATGCATCAACTTAAAATCCCTGAATGATCTGGGTCCGTATAGAATGAATTGTGTGTCCGGACTCGGACCATTAGTTAGGGAATGCTGGTAGAAACTGTCGTATTGGAGAGTCTCCAGATAAAATGTATCCTTCCAGGCGTGTTTCTTGATGAGATGTATATAAAAATATTCCAAGTTCAAACAATTTTTAAATATGAACTGGGAGTGTTCTTTGGAATAGTATTTATGTAAAAAAAATTAAACGGTATTTTCTATACATAAAAAGAGTATGAATACATGAGTACCGCATGTGTATTTAAACATGTGTCATATGTCAGACCAACATCATTATGCTGTTTAAAAACGTGTTTGCTGAATTATATATATAAGTTCTTAAGAGTTATTCTGGTTTTTTAGACTCTGTCATAGTGAAGTTAATTGAAATATTCACTTCCATTACTTCAAAAATTATTTTCACAAGGTTTATTTATAAAGTAATATTAATATTTGTATGGAATAACTTTCAGGCTTGAACATTTATGACTGTTCATAGCATTTAATCAACATTTAAGAATACAAAATGGTCAATTCAACAACTCATTCGGTACTCATGGCATCACAAGACATAAGATGTGCATACAAAAAGGTAGTTTTTTAGTGAGAAAACGTATATAAATATCGAAACATGTCATCGGAGTACTCTCTGATCAAATAATTAGTTAATATGAAGCAAGTCTAATGTGTAAATGATGTCAAAGAGAGTGTAGCAAGTTAATCGCATATATTTTGACAAATAATAATTGTTTATTTTTTGCAGAAAATATGACCTATTTTGACATGTTATCATATTCTGTTTTCGTAGTCCTCCCTTCACTTGTCACAGAAACCTTAACCTTTACCATTCCTTTCTCAAGAGGATAATATCCTGAAAGAAATCTCAAATCAATGAAATGATGGAGGATGACAGATTACCTGAGGCCCAAATTTCCCAGGGTTCGGCATCATCTTGGTGAACTACAAAGAAAAAACAAAGCAAATACACGAATATTTTATAAACTTAATAAATTGTAAACAATATTGAGATATACTTTCATTTTGCTCCATTTCAATATCAAAGACTCACCTTAGAATTATAGTTGGACCCTCTTCCGCCATAGGAGTTATGCATTCCCTGGTAGGAGTTGTTTCGGTAGTTCATTTTGAGTGTATTTTGTTTGAAGGACCCACGAAAAACACACAGAGTCGATCTCAAGCAACTGTACACGCTGTAACTAGAATCAATATAAATAATAATAATAATGATGATCTGGGAATCCTAGCCCCTTCCACTCTAAGCCACTCAGAGGAAAGAAAGAGAAGAGAAGAATAATAAAAAACAAGTAAATAAGAAACTCTGACGTCACATAAAATGCTTCTAAATATATTAAAAAGGATTTTGTGCATTAAAATATATATTGGCAATAAATAATGGTCATGAATGATAAGTATGAAGCTTTATATGTAAAAAATATATGTACAATGATCTTCATTAAAAGGTTTTCTATACACTATAAGTCTTAGATAATAGGGAATGTGTTTATAAATGACGTCATCGATTGCCCTTGACAAATTGTTTACACACGTCATCCTACAAAATAGGTAATAGGAGGTTGAGTGAGTATGGCAAATGCTTAAAGTACTTTGATGATGCATCATGAGTTGATGATGATATTTTTAAGTTATTTAGAGCAGAGCCCTGATTTAGAGTAACTAGATAGTGTCACATTGTGTATTATTATTAAATCTTTATGGAGAGCTTAACAATTATTGTTTATTTTTTCCTGTAAAGTTTTTTTTTTGTTCATATTGATTTTATATGCTATTAAAGTACTCTTGTATTAATGGATATTCAATGTTTTCATGGGTCGTTAAGCGAAGTTTCAAGTTACAGATCATGGCAAGTTTCTATATTCAATATACATGCTTCACGCTCCACATACAGAGCTTTATATGAATGTGACTACTACTACCACAGATATAGCTCATAGCATGGCCTCATTAAAAACGTCTTCGTGGCCCAGTTTTATAACTTAGTTTTCAGAGGATTTATGTCCTGGGTAGTGTTGTGTCGGTCCCAATTTATCCAGTCCAGTCTTGGGATCGGTCCTTGAGATTGTCTTTTGTTCGTCCTTTTTTTGCATAAAATGTTGAAAGAGTATTTATTTAATACGTTCTACTTGCTAATATTATATGTATATATTCGATTATGCTGAATGTTAATCCAATAGCAACAAAAAGGGTTAATAATATTTATATTAGACAATTTGGAAACATTTTTTACATAATATAGGCTTTTCAGTGTACTCATCCTCGGTCATTACTCATTAAATGTTCTGTAAAAATAATTAATTCACAACCCTTCCGTTTAAACTACTATAGGCTAATTTTTAAGTATTGTCATAAACATCGAATATTTATTGTTGTGATAGATAATAATAGCACTGACTTCATGATATGTTCAACACTCGAGAAAGATATAATAAGTACATAAGTAAAAACTTTGAATTTCTCTCAGCTCATTGAAATGCAACTTTCCTCTATAAAGGATTTTTCCTTTTCATAGCATTATTGTTGACAACATGACGTAGGCTACGACGTAAAAACCCACACTTTTCCTTTTCTAAGGACCGACAAGAAGGACTGGACTGGACCGAACTGGACTGCAGTCCTCGGTCCTTGATAAGGACCGACACAACACTAGTCCTGGGGTTCTTAAAGAATTAAATAAAGAATGAAGTGAATATAAGTGTTCATATTTTTTCAATAAGCCTCTCTTTAGCGGTCCATGTAGGCACATCATTTGGAAGAACCCAAAAAGTCCTCATAGATTTTTATGCTTTGAAGAACCAAAAACTCGATGTTTTCTTTAAAAAAGAGATAAATTTGATGAGATGAACTCTCATACATTTAAAATATGAGTAACTTAACAAAACAACGCATTAAAGCTTGTCTCTAAAGAACGATTCGGTAACCCTTGCTGCAGAGGATATTAAATATTTCCCAACAAGTTCCCATCTCACTTTATAAATTACTTTGGATTTAAAAAATCTAAATGATGTATTTTTTCGATTATAATTGATAACAATTTTGAAAAGCTTTGTCGTTTTATCGTTCGTATGATTGTTTTTTTTGCGTCTATTATAATTGTTGTAGTTCTTCTCCGAAGTAATAATTTTAGACTAGAATGTCTGTTAACGCAATGACTATTTTAGTACTGAAATAGATAAGAAACGCATCAAAAAGTATTAAATGATTCTATAATTATTTTATCTTATACTAAGACAAACGTCATTGATCAATTATTCAAGTGAAGAAAAAAAAGGTGAAAAAGACTATGGATATATCAAGAACAGAAACAAAACAACTCATAGAATATATTATGGAGAATCTTTCTATTTGGCCATTTTTTTTATCAGAACCCATAGAGATATAAAGGCATAGAGAGCTTATTGGATCCTTCAGGGAAATACGTCATTGTGTCACAAATACAGCTGAACGATGTTTCTCTGCTGATTGGAGGGAATAAGCTCTATATCTTTATGTCAGAACCCGAATGCAACGTCAGATACATGGAAGTTGGCTAGAGATATTATACAATTCGCATCAAGTTCAATGCACTCTCTAAGGTCAGCCGAGTTGATTATAAAAAGTCTGTCTTTTTTTTAAAACAAATAATTATACGATCATTTATGTATCGGTGATTTTGAACAATACATTTGAACTAAAATGTTCATTGATGTTTGTTATAATAAAACTGTTCGAAAGAGTTTGATGTTATTTTGTCTTTTGTTTATTGTATTTTTTTTTACAACAGTGTACGATAGGACAGTTAATTTATAAACTTAAATGACCGGAGGGGAAGTTTGTAATGGGTTTAAATACGTGGCATAATATGATTTACAATTTTAATAACTTTAAAATATTTTTTTCGGAATCGAATAATTCATTATTACTTTAGTATGACATCTTTTAATCTAATGCATTTATAAACTTAAATTTATACTATTTGTTTGGCTAATATATGTAGAGAACACTCATAGATATTTTGAAGTTTATATGTTTAAAAAAAAAACAGATGATCATTTAAATCACCATCACCATGAAATATCAAAACTACATATACACATTTCCAAACAAATTTTTCAAAGGTATTATAACAAATTTGCAAAAAATAATGAGGAGGGGTTTTTAGTTGATCAAAAAATATATAAAACTCTTAGTATCTTTGAAAGAATCTGATTTACTATCTCTTTACTCGGGCCTGTATAGATAAAATAAAATTCTTTCCCTCTCATTAAATTTTAAATCAAAAAACAAAACTTCTATTATCATTATTATATCCCAAACGCCCTAAGAGATATAGATAACCCTCTCGTAGATATTTTGAATTTTTTTGATTTTTTGGATGGTATTATAGTATATATAGGCGTAGGAGACAGGGGAGGGGGAGCAAGGGAGGCACTGCCCCCCAAAATTCGGGTGAGTTCTCAAATTCGGGCAAGTTGGTTTAGGTATTCGGGCATTTATGTTGAAAAAAAATTGAAATTATGAAAGCAACCGGACTCTGAATTATAACCAAATAAATATAATGTAATGAAAAGTATGTAATTACTATAAAGAAAATATTAATCTGCATAGCTTTCTTCATTCGATTGGTTTTTCACCGATTTAACAATTCTTGTTAAGATTCGGGCAAATTGAATTCTGCCCCCCAAACCAAACATCTCCCCTACGCTTATGATAGTATATATATATATATATATAATATATATATATATATATATAATATATATATATATATATATATATATATATATATGATATATATATATATATATATATATATATATATATATATATATATATATATATATTATAAGAAGATGGATATTGTCGTAAAATAATTATAATCATGATAAAAGTAATATTTATATAAATATACCTATATAATAATAATAATAATGAATTAAATCAGAACGAATGATTGTCAAATTGAATGATTTATAGTGATAAAGCGATGTGATCCCTTCTTACTACTATACTCCATTTCATATTTATGCATTAGTAACGGAATTTCTTTGTTACAATCATTCGATTTTTATTCATTAGGGATAACCCTGATATTCCCCGGTTCTCTGCATAGATAATGCCTCCTAAATCCAAATGTCTGACAGCCATGTTATTAAATCCGTTTGTCAATATTCAAATGTCACATACACAGAGAAGATCATCATCACAATAGATCATCTTTATTTCTGTAGCCAGCCAACCACCCATATCTAAGTATCAAAATGAAAGGTGACGATCAAGCTAGAAAAATCATACCTTCTATTCATATTTAAAAAAAAACTAGAGTTATGCTTCAATGATGTGTATTTTTTTTGTTGTATAATGTAGCATCGTTTCAGCATATTTATGTATGCACTTTTGAATATTAATATATAACACCCTAAAAAGCTTATATGTCATTGGTTGAGAGCAATAATAATAATAATATACCTGTTGGCTCTCTTAAAACTATATAGAAATATTTTTTGATCAACTCCCCCCAAACCAACGCCGCTCAGGAACGGTTTTTTAACCCAACAGAAATGAAAGATTGCGTGAAAATGAATGAATGGCAGAGGGCGCTTTTTTTATTGTTTGAGGACGTTCTCTCTCTTTCTCTCTCAGTCTGTTTTTCCCTCTCTCTCTCTCTGTGTGTGTGTTGTTTCTGTTTGAATTTGATACGAAGTGCTTGAGAGATTCCATCATCTTCTCCTCTTCTTCCTCTCGGATTGTCCAGCCATGAAGCCGACGTAAGTCTCATCCATTTTCAAGCTCTAGTCTAGTATGTGAACTGTATTTCTCTCTCTCTCTTTGTTCCACCCCCAGTCGGCCCAAGCTATTTGGCCGTACGCCCAAGACGCCCCGCCTTCCTTCCTCGTCTTCCCGCGGTGAGCTGGACTCCGTCTGCGTCTACTGCCGCGTCCGTCCCTCCAATGAGTCCGAGAGCTGCGTGTCTCACACGAGCGAGACCCGTATCCGTCTCTCCGGCGGGGGTCGCGAGCAGGACTTTGGCTTTGCCCGTGTCTTTGGCCCCGATTGCGATCAAAATCCGTGTTTGACTCCGTCTGCCTCCCTCTGGTCAAGGATCTCCTGGAGTCCAAGAATGGTCTGCTCTTTACGTACGGCGTGACGGGCTCTGGTAAGACGCACACCATGCAGGGCAGCATGTCGGACGGGGGACTTATGTATCGAGCCATCGATGTCCTCTTCAACTCCATCCAGGAGAGCCAGCTCGCACCCAAGTATACCTTCAAGACGGATAAGCTCAACGGATTTGAAATCAACTCCTCCGCGGACGCGGCCTCGGATCAACACAAGGACCTCATTTCTAATATGAGGAAACCCAAAAGCTTTCAAAGCAGGAAGTAAGTACGCCAAACCTCCCACCCTAATCCAATCCAATCCATCAACAGACATCAAGCAAGCAAGCAAAGAAAGAAAACAAACAAACAACCCTCAAATCATAACGAATGCTAGAGTGATCTGTCTGAATGAAAAGAGCAAATAGTTTAAAAATAGTCTATATTTAAAAAATAAACGTCTACGAAAGCTCATTTCATTCAAACTCAATGAAATGAAGATACCAGAGTATGAAATACATGTTGATTTAAGAAAAAGCAAGGCTCAAGTCATTGAAGCTCCAATCCTATGAAAACCGCCTTTTTCCAACGTTATTTTGTAGTTATTAATACTATTTAATGGGGTCTTAGCCTGCTATTTCATATTCTGATGATCAAATATTGAAATAAGTCATAAGGGGGCAAACTTAGTTTTTAAAGGGTTGGTGGTGTCTTGCAGAGTTAGTCCAGCTTGTTTCTTTTTAAACAACGAATGAACATATTCCATCATGTATACAATTATTTTTTATTGATTGAAAGACATGGATAGTCTTTTTAAAGAATCATAGCTCACTCCTGTATTTTTTTCTTTCTCTTCTACCTTCTAGAAACACATCCGACCCAGATCTTTCAAATCGCATCGTGGATGAAACAAAAGTGGACATCAAGGACGAAGATGGATTCGTTTACTCCTTATTTATATCCTACTGCGAATTCTACAATAACTATGTCTACGATCTCCTGGACAATGACAGGGACGCCGTAACTGGGAAACGCAAGTACGAAAAATCTCATTCTTAAAAAATGTGTTATGTCACAAAGATGTTTAGTACGTTAGTAGTATCTTTTTACTCTTAACATATCATTAAAAGTATTGAGTAAAAACTGTGAAATTATAATAGGTACAAAGACATATCAAATACAAGGTATGTCCCATTGAGATATAAAGATATAGAGCTGATTCCCTTCAATAGCAGAGAAACAGCAGCGTTCTATTGTTTCTGTGTGTCCACTATAAACAAAGTAATTGATACTACGTCATCGTAAGCTGATCATAGAGATATAAACATAACACAATGACGTATTTCTCTTCCCTCCAATAGCAGAGAAACATCCTTCCGCTATATTCTTGACACAATGACGTATTTCTCTGACGAGTCCAATAAGCTCTCTATATCTTTATATCTCATGGTATGTCCATATTACACTCCTGCTGGCGATTTTTAATGACGTCACACGGGTAAGAGGAAAGAATAGCATTATGTGTTGTCACTCTTCCCGCCTACGTCATCTAAAATCCATTGTTGTAATATATTTTGAATACTTCACATCTTTATTATAATAAAATGACTGACGTCTCACCACCATTGAGAACATGAAATAAATGTACTTAGTATTCTATTTACATTGAATAAGTATAAGTGACTTTAAATGTAACTCATCAAGTGTCTTTAAACGTAACTTATCAATTTCTTATTTAATATTCTTAAATACGTTCAAATATTAAAACTGTGATAGATACGTAACACAAACAAACAGACATTAGGGTTTTATAATTTATTTTTTACTTACAAACTAATTTAAATAACGAAATGTTGGTTATTAAATTCTATCACTGTTAATTAACTGCTAAACAATTATAAAATTAATTATTAGTAGAGGATTGGTTTCTTAGTTTATCATTTTGTTTTTTTCTTTTTTGATCTTTATATTGTTGTGTAGATACAAGTAATATTTATTTAACAGATATTAGTACCCTATATTTTTTATATGATGAAGTTAAGAAAGTATTTTAACTTTAGAGAAGCGTGATTGATTCTCAATGTTGAGGACACAAATTCGACTACTAGTAGGGAAAGTCAATATTGATGCACCACTTCATGGACAAGAGTATCTTAGGTTCGAATTTATCGCTAAGGTGTTTATTTATATCCCAAGGATAATATTATTCCTTAGAACCACAAAAGGATAAAATATAATCATTTACCTCAAATATTTTTAAATTTATTCATAATACTTTACTCTTTCTTTAATATTTACAGAGCAGTCGTTAAGAACCTCCGTGAGGACTCTTACAAGAACATATACGTCTACGGCGCCTCTGAAGTGGAGGTCCGTTCCCCTTCGGAAGCCCTAGAGGTCTACCACCGGGGTCAGAAGCGCCGCCGCGTGGAGCAGACCCTCCTGAACCACGAGTCCAGTCGGAGCCACTCCGTCTTCAACATCCGGCTCGTCAAGGCCCAAGTGGACGAGTACCGAGAGGTCCGCCTGGATCAGTCTTACTCCGTCTCCCAGCTCGCACTCTGCGACCTGGCGGGGAGTGAGCGGACGCAGCGAACGGGGAACACGGGGGACCGCCTTCGAGAAGCGGGTAACATCAACTCCTCCCTCATGACACTCCGGCCTGCATCGAGAACCTTCGGGATAACCAAGCCAATGGAACGAATAAGCCCGTGCCCTATCGGAACGCCAAGATCACTCATATCTTTCGAAAGTACTTTGAGGGCACGGGGAAAGTGAGGATGATTGTCTGTGTGAATCCACGGATGGATGATTATGGCGAGAACCTGAATGTCATGCAGTTTGCGGAAATGGCGCAGGAAATTGAAATTGAGAAAGTGGACAATACGGCACGGAAACTTAATTTCTATGGACAAACCCCTGGGTCCAAGCGGGGCAATGAGATATTCAAGGATGCCCTTAGGAAAATTGACAAGGAGAACATTCCACTGGAAAATGAAGAGACGCCCTATAGGTATGATGCATCTCTGCAACTAAGACCAATCCAGCGCCTTTTCTTATTTTCATTTTATAATAAAATTTCCTGTTCCTGGTGATCAAAATGACCTGTCATTAGATAATCAGTACAAAAAAGGCTTACACAAGATATAATTTTTCAGCTCCGAATTTAAATTTGTATCAAACACATATTTTATTGTTTTCTAAAGGGATAAAGACCTCAAGTTTCAAAAAAACATTTTTTTGAACTTCTTAAAATGACAATAATAGTTAGATCCATAATCATTGTCACTTAAATAAATAACTTTATTAGGGATCCCGAATCTTTTAAGGGATTGGATATCCTTATCTTCGATATTCAAAAAAAATGAGACGGCGGGTACATACACTTAATAGAAGGGTTGGAGTGCTCTTTATTTTTATGTGTCTTGTATATGGATCCCTGAACACAAAAATGATATCACGGTTTTTCTATTTTTAGCTTTCTTTAACCATAAATTGGTTTTTTGCTATTATTCAATTACTACTACAGAATCGTTAATATACATCATTTTTCTCAGCAGTCCTGTCTATAGCTTGGGTCCCTCTTGGCCGATCCATCAGGTGACCCAGTACGACGATGAAGACGTACTCTCCAACATAGAGCGACACCTCAAAAAGCGAATCGCCAACCGTGGAAAGCTACTGGAGGATCAATCCAGGAAACGTAAGTTGATTCCTGCTGCTGCCCTTATACCATAATTAACTGTAAAATTGAGGCATTTACTCAATATTATTGAGTCATGATACAATCTTATAAACTAAATTATTAATGTATAAATATATGGGATATCATTTATGGGAAATATTAATTAAATGAAGTTACTTGAACCATTGGAACATTACTTCCGTAGTGTGCAAACGAGTGTCTTCATACAATGCCATACAATTTGATTCAGTAATCATAGCATCACCTTCTCAATCCCTCTGTATTTTGAGCTTATTAAATGTCTGGCAAAATATTGATTGTTAATTGAATGTAATCTTCTGTCGATAGGTGCTAGAAAATCAAACTATTGTTTCAAAACAAGTCTTTTTATTTCAAAAGTGTTTAAAAACCTAGTTATATATTTATTGAGTAAAAGCATATGATTATATGAAACCGGAACGAATGTGTTTAATCAACATGAGTAATATCAAACACTGTAGTTTGATATTACTTATGTTTCAGTCCCAAAAAATGTGGATTGAAAATACACAAAAACCTAAAAATGTGCCGTTAATAAATACATAAAATTAACACATTTTTTAAACATCAAATTACATGTTGTGTCCTTTAAACTCCAATAGGAACACATTTGGCTTTAAAAATGACAAAAATAAATAGCATTTTTTTCTTTTCCCAGACGATCAATTCCGTAAGCGCATCGTTGATATGGATCATGAGCTGATACTCCTTCGGGAAGAGAAGGCCAAGTATCGTTCTGCAGAAGAGCTAAAGAACCGTCGCATCGAGGAGTTGGAGGCTCGGCTCGTGAGCACGGAGGCCGCCAACTCCAGTCTACAGCGTAGGGTGGGTGCCTACTCCGAGACCAAGAACGTCTTGGAGTGGGAGCTGGATGAAAAAGAGATCCTTCTGGACCAGCAAAAGAAGGACGTCAAGCGGGTTGTCAAGAAAATGAGCCAACAGTCCGTCGTCAACGCCGAGCTAGCCAACAAACTCAAACAAAACGAGGCCAACAAAAAACTCCGCCTCCGAGAGCTCGTTAAATTCGAGGCTGTCAAAGCCATCGTGAATGACAAGGCAGCACCCCCCATCAATCAAACCGTCTCCGACACGGATCTTTCCACATTTGAGAAGCCAGCCTCACACAGACTTAAAAAAGCAGATCGATCCAATCCAGACATTTACAGTACTCCTCAACTCAAAAGGGTGAGTTAAAAAAGAGCTGGAAAAAATGACTTAAAATGGTGTGTCACAAAAGTATTAAATACTTTTTGTGAGCTTCTGATAGTTGAACTAGAAGAACACGTATTAAAAGCAACTCAATAGACAACTGTGTGCATCGACTTTTTTTATATACTCAAGAGGTCAATTTTTGAGTTTTCCAAATCGGAATCTAAACAATATTACTTAAATCTGTAATCAAGTCATAAAACGTCATAAGATAATCATTGATTGATAAGGATGAGGAAGTAGAAATATTCTAACAATTTTTTTATGAGTGCATCAGTTGATTAAATTACCATAAGAAAAACCATACTCGTGAAAAGGATCCGATTCCTGGTGGATAATTGGAACTCGGAATTGTGTACTTCAATAAGAAAATAATTAGCCGTCAATAGAGTCTATTTATATACCAATGATACCGATATTTATCCTAACAACCGAGCCACTTTGATGAAAGTAGATCCAATGGTGGGGATATTCCCAATTATGTAACCATAGAAGTCTACTTTATAAAATCATTTTGATCCAATTAATGATTTGTATTGAACCAATAAACGACTCGGTTTTTTTGCCTATATGGTTTGATAGAATTGCATCCAATAGGATATAAATAAGCATTTTTCTTCTTTTAGAGTGCCCTAAGTAGCCATCATCGTCGCTCACGATCAGTTGGACCTCCCTTGATCCGCGACAAGGACATTTGGGTGGATCACCAGGAGCTAAGTGCCACGCCCAATCCTGGGAACGCCCTCCTTCAGCCCAATATGAAACGAAGAAAGTCCGTCAACAAACTCTCTGAAAAGGATCTCATGAGGGACAAAGCCAGCAAATACGCCCTCACGACCCACGAGGCAGATAACAGAGGTGCCGTGGAAACCAAGGTCTACAAGGTAAGGGATCTTTACTAATATGAATAACACAACCCTAACACTTTATTCATGGTTTGTGCTTCAAGTAAGATATTTTCAGTGAGAATTGAGATAAAAATATTATACCAAGAATCATTTATGGTTATTAACTTTATATACCGTCGTCCCTCGCAAAGTCGCTATGGCCCGGATCCACTACACGACCACCGCGATATATATGAGGGTACCGATGTTGATATATATTGAAATTTAGAGAGATTTGACATCACCCGGCGTTTAAACCTACTGCCATTTTGCCTTGTTGTCGTACGTGCGTCAGAATACATGTACGCGGCCGGACCTTTTTTTTTGGGCCGCCATCTTGCTTTTTCGAAGATTTACCAGTTTTCAACCTCAAATATCTTGTGTGAAAATTCTGCCTTTGAGTTCATATGGGGACGTTTTGCCGTGAAAAAACGGGAGCCAAGCCGTTGTCGCGTAGTAAAAGAACTGCGAGATGTCGAGGGGCGAAGTAGCGAGGGCCGACTGTACTTATGATTCAGTCTATATGCTCTTTCTAAGGGTGACATATTTTCATACAATTTGGTAGTATTTTCATATCCGTTTTATGACTAAAAATCATTGCAAACTTAAAAGATACTCCTGTAATTTTCGACTAGTTTTTTTTTTACAAAATACTAATTTACAGACTATAATAAAAAAGTTTTTTAGGACAATTAAGAATTCAATATATTTATCTTTGGATCACTTAAGTATTATCCCTTCTGTTATCTTCAGTATATTTGCCCTTGGTCCAAATGACTCAGAAAACCATTTTGTAAATTCCATTTAAATCTCAACAGCAAATTCATGTTGCATTAGTAATTCATCATATTAACTCAGCAAAAACTATAAAAACCATATCAATTAAAATAATTTATACCGAGTGTGTGTTCTTTTATAGAAAATAAGCCCCTTTCCCTCAGACAACAACAGAACAATGCAATTACTAATAAACAACATTGCAAGAACTAAGCATTATGGGCATTAATTGTAGTAAGCTTATATCGTTTAACAGTCATCATCATCGGTAGTTGTGGGGTCATTTTGATCCAAACGATTAAAACAATGAAGTTATCTTATATAAAAACCAAGGGTTGCGATAGCTGTGCGTGTTAAGGCGTGTTCAACACTCCATGTTGGGGGCGCAGGTTCAAATCCTCCCGAGAGGGGATGGTCATTTTTGGTCTACCTCATTGATAAGAGATTCCTAGGTTCGATAGACTAATTTTAATGCTAGTATGCTTATTTATATCCAGTCGCATACTGCAATTCTGTCAAACCATATAGGCAAAAAAAGCATTGCAAAAACATCTGCAACAATCAATATAATTATTTCAAGAGTCATCCAAATACAACCTTCAGAAGACTAATTATTATACAAGAGCAGATTTCCCATTATGATGAATACTTTATTTTGTTCTCTTTACAGGGCGACATCATACCCACGACGGGGGGCGGGCGCCAAGTGGTCTTTAACGACGTGGAAGTGCTCACACATGAGGCACCCCTTCGACGCTCCTCTAGATTCAAGAGGAGCTTCGAGGAGTTCAAGGGCGTTGGAACACGCATTGCAGAAATGGAAGAACGCTCCAAGAGAAACAGACATTAATCTGTCTGACAGGACGGGACTCTCCTATAATACAGCATACTCCTCCCACAAAGACACATTCCCATTACTGATATTAGTATTTATATAATAATAATCATTATTACTATTTTAAATGCCCCCCCCCCCTCCTCCGTACAAAATCAAATATTCAACTGCATTCAGACGCTCATATCCTTGAAATATGTTCCCCCAAAAAGTAACATAATACGCATTCCCCATTGGCCACTTATTATTATTAAGACCTATAAATAATATCTCGTTTATTATTATTATTATTATTTCTTTTTAAACCTATTTTAAATATATTTAAAAAATAATGCCCCCTCCCATCACAAACAAATTAAACAATGAATCCAACTTCAAAACATCCTTAAATACATCCTTTATGCTTAAACCTCTTACACCTCCACTCTTCTTGGCCGTCGGAGTAGATAGGTAGCTCCGATTGAGGACACTACCAGAAGGCCCGAGACAATAAGGAGATAAGCTCCAGGGAAAACTGGGAGCGTGAGGCGATATACGAGTCCAAAGAGTGGATTCGCCACCAAAGGAACCAGGGACTGTCCCAAGGCAATCACTGCAAATACCTTTCCATTTTCATCCTCAGCAGCCTTGCTGCACTGGGAACGAATGCTCACGGATACGATGGAGTTGAATTGAAGGCTCACGGCGGCATAGGCCATCCATGGAGCCTTGCATAGCGCCAAGAGGAGGTAGGAGAGGGCGGTGAGGAGTGTGCCTAGTAGTGCCAAGAGCTCGTCTCTCAGATGAAGGAAGGAGCTGAGAAAGGGGAGGAGTAGGAATAGTCCCAGGAAGCGAATGACTCTGGAGGCGATGAGGAAGTTTGAGTAGTCTTCTACGCCCCAGTCAAACTTTTGACGAAGAGAAGATAGTCATAGTGACTCGTGTTGAGGCAGAACATGAGAAGGGAGAAGTTTAGGACGAGTATGGGGATTCCGAAGCGGGGCAGGGAGGGACGGCGGTCACGGAAGGTCGTCCGGAAGCATTCCTTGATATGTACAGAGTCGATGAGACCTGCAGAGGTAGAAGGTGAAGAGGAGGAGGAGTCGACTTGGAGTCCAAAACGTTCCTCTTTAACGAATAGGACAGAGTATGCAATGCCCAGGAGGCCAAAGACGATACTTGTGCCAAATATGATGTAATAGCTCTTGGTGGCTGCGAATATCTGCCCTCCGATGATGTTCCCAATGACGAAACTGAGGCTTGTGATTCCGTTTAATATGCTTAAGCGTGTTGTTCTGTAAAGTGACATAGAAACTCAATTATGATAAATGCTTCAGCGAAAATGTATATATAACTCCTCATGATTCATTGGGTAATTTTTATATGATTAAGTTCCATCCGTGATGAAGGATATGAATTAACATAATAGCATTAACATTACTCTATCGAACTATGTATGATGATAATCTTTTCAATGCATTTCACCCGCTGCTTACCATCTCGTGAGGCGAACTTTTGCTCACAATATTGAGCACAGTTGAACACGCTTAACCAGTGAGCTAACGCCCTCACGTAAAGATTATGGGGTATCGGCCCCTTAACAAAAACTCTTCATTTGATTCAATTGTTCAATATATTTTTTTTTTCATGACTAAGATAAAGTTTGCTCATTATGTAGGCATAATAAAATTGCTTAGATAATTTACCTTATCTATTGCTAAATATTATATTAATCTGTCCCATGTTTGAGTTAGTTTATTAGATATATACTTAATTTTTGATGCCAATAATTGAACATTGATATATATATCAGAGCTGGGATTCGGTAGAAAATTCTACCGCCAGTTCAATATTCGGTATACACCTTCTACCGATCGGTATTCGGTAGATTTATTATATATCTACAGTATCGATCGATATTCGGTACGGTAGATTAGAAAGAGAAGATAAATTTATTTTTGTGTCTGCTCTGTGACTTCTTCATATGCATTTAATATCGTACAATTTATATCAAAGGACAATTAAGTGCATAATTTGTAATTATTTATTAGAGATTATTTGAAATTTAATACATACTAATTTTATATTTAATTATATATCTACTTGGATTTTGTAGGAAATGGAAGGCTATAGATCTTTTTCCCATTCACTGTCTCTTATTGTCCGATATTAAATGCACTTTCAGGTACTCTTGTATTCAATGCATAGCATAAGCTTATATTGAATGTATATTTTTGTATCTGCTCTATAATACTATAAGTTATAGTTGTTTATTTATTTTCAAAGCTCAAGTTCTTCACACAAGGGAGCGCTTGGGCAAAGCGACAGTTGAACGATGTTTCTCTTCTATTGAAGGGAATAAGCTCTCTATATTTTTATGTCTCTATGTGAATGCTACAAAAGTCATACTTTCAAATATACCGTGCCGATTGTCAATCGGTACGGTATTCGGTAGTTTCTACTAAATATCGTATAATCGGTTCGATATTTGAAATCTACTGTCGGTAGTATCGAATACCGACTTACATTCGGAAGTCGCAGCTCTGATATATATATATATATTATTTATAATTCCTCAAAATGGACCACCTAATATTCACCTTGACGAGGATGAGCTAACATCGGATATATATCCATAGAGTCCGATATTGAGGCAAATATACCCTCCAAATAGCCCCACAACGGATCCCAGAGTAAATGATAGAGTCCCAGTTCGAAAAAGAAGTAATAGTTGATAATATATGCGGCAAATGCAAGAATGTTCCCAAAGAAGGGAATGATGAGTAGAGCCTTGCGCCCATGAGCATCTGACCAGGAGCCCAGGAACAGAGAGAATAAGAGAGCAGGCACGGCCACCAGGACCCCGTCCCAAATCTCAAGCTCAGCCACGATCCCTTGAACCTCATTCTGAATATCCGGTTGCCCACTAAGATTGGCGCAGATGGTGGAATTGTAGCCCAGGTGAACGACGCATGCCTTTTCCATAAAGAGGTGATCCCGAACGACATTGGAGACCATTGCCATGATCCCGTAGAAGAGCTGTACGGGCTCCACTGTCACGTAGCGTCTCATCATACCCTTCGGAAGACTGAATCATCTATTAGAAGAAGAAAAATAAAATATATGATGAATAGTAATGAATCTCACCATGTTTTTAGACGCTACTGATAGGAATTTAAATGAGAAGAAGACATTTGAGATGATAAGATATACACTTTTTCTCTCTGGAGAAGCACGCCTTCCTCAAGAAACGGGCAATCATTGCAATATAGGATCGTTCATCAAAATGCTTTCTCCATATTATATTTTATATTATCTAACTCCTATGGAATGGAAATCCAGTTCCTAGCACATGAGACTTTAAAAAAGGGACAACACTAAATATATTGATATAATGAATGAATTGTCATTGCATGTTTTTGAGGGTTTTATTATAACTCTTATTATAACAAAACCTTTTGAGTAAAACGATATCGTCTTCCTACTTTGATTCTCAACCGTCGACATGTTTAAATGCACAATCTTAGGAATATATTACAAAATATATTCCCATTTGCATCAAATACAATATATCAATGAATGAGAGACATTTATTTTCACATAAAAAGTAGACTTTAACTTAGTTCATGTATTAACGTCGTCATATTTCATTAACAGTGTACAACACATTTGTAACTCATGGCCTCTAGAAAGTCTTAAATAATCATGGAGTTACTCATTGCACCATTTGTTTGTTTATTATTCAAACTCAATTTTCGGACAGTGGAACATTTTGCATGTTTACTTAAATTTCGGATTCTGTCTCTTTATATATATATATATATATATATATATATATATATATATATATATATATATATCTATTATTATATATTTAATCGTCTCTCATGTTCATGTACTTGAAAGATATCATTTAACTACCTAAAGACATCTTTTCCTTCATTGATTAAATCGTCTTAAGCGTCAAAAAGGAAGCTGCAATAATTATATGAGTCCTAAAACTTTACTTAATCCATTAAAATAGTTCAGATGTATATTTGGTTTCATTTCAGACCTAAACAATGGAATTTAACTAAATGGTTGTATGAATATGAAATTTTATTCATAAAGTGATAATATGTTTCTAATTTATTTTCTATTTAAAGCTGAAATGCAGCCTTACAAATGAGAGGCTATGACGTAAAATAGTCTAATTGCATATAAGTTCCCAAGAAGGGAATAATATCTGCAAAGTGAAAGCTTTTGGATCAGGGAATTATTGGCGTTGTACAGACTGTATAAAAGAATACAGAATAAGAATGAACGCAGAATAAGTCAACTTTCCGCGTAATGGAATTTTCCGTTCTTGAGAATATTTCTTCATGTTATTTGATTTTTATCCTGTTTAAATTAGCTTATATGCCAGTGCTTTTATGTGCTTGTTTATTTTTAGGTTTAGAATACCAAAGTAACGAGGGGTAGCGATGATACTCGGGATATTTTTTTTAACCTTCTATTTATGGAGGAGAGACAAACACAGACAGAATGGAAGAGAAAGTGAAACTTCATATTTTTATCATTAAATACCGAGAGGGATGCAACTTATTATCAGTGTTGGTCGAATATTACCTTGAAAGTAGTATGTCATATACTACTTTTTACTGCGTAGTAATATTTTTTTAAAATATTAGTTATTACTTCTCAAAAGTAATATACTACTTTATATTAGATATTACTTTTTTGAGCATTCGAAACAATAGTAAGTAAAGGCAATTCAAACAGGATTTGTAAAAATCCTCACCAAACCTAGTTTGTATTTTATGTCCACTGGTGACGTCACAACAATTCAAAGTTAATTAATTTTCATCAAAATGCCTATTAAATATTTTTTTCACGAAAGTATTATGTAACTAGGATATTATATTAGTTACTACTTGAAAGTAGTAATATCTAATATGTTTGTTCCCTCTAGTTCAGTGTTTCCCTTATTTGTTAAGCTCGTGACCCCTTACAGCAGTACCAACCTCTCATGACCCCCACGTTTATAATCTTTCAAAAATCACATAATTGTAAGCGGCAGGGATATAATTTAAATTATAAATATTAATCACAACAGATAAAATTAAAACTCCATTGACTCCATTGATAAAAACTCCATTTATTATAACATTAACTGATTTATTGGCATTTCAATGTGAAGAATGTAAACGCTTCTTTGCCACAAGCAAATCAATACGAGGCTCTGTATGGCTCAAGACACATCGCATGTCTGCTTCAGCATTCAACCTGTTTTTAGCCTTCGATTTTATCACCAGGAGAGTCGAGAAGCCACTTTCACATAGGTAAGTGGATGAAAAAGGAACAAGTACTTTCAGGGCAAATTTGCTGGTCTTGGGGAAAGCGGAGAGCATCTTGACCCAGCAGTTGGAGCTGTTGTTCCTGAAACTCCTCTTTCGCTGCGGTGTTGTTGATGAGCTCTAAGAATTCCTCTTGTATGTCATCAGGGAGGTCATCCACAGTGCATCGGAAAGGATTGCGAGCAAGTGATAGCTGTATATTTTCATTTCTGTCAGTTTCATGGAAATAGCGTTTGAACTCTTCTTGGAGGATTGTCAAGTGTTCCTTGATCTCTTGTTGCAGCTCCTCGGCAAGTGGCTCTTCTCCGATGACATCGTTCAGACGCTGAAAGGAAGTTACATTTCCCTTTCAATTTCCTCTTCCAGAGAGCTAACTTGTCAAGGAAAGCCTTGATTGCATCGGTATGCATAATGATATTGGTATCTGGGCCTTGTAGTTGCCGGTTGAGTCCATTCAAAGCTTCAAAAACATCTGCCAAGTAGGCAAGACTACACTTGAATGGCCCCTGAATGTCATCTAATAACTGAACCGTTTTCTTCCCTTGAGCTGTCAGAAATAAAGCAATTCATCAAAGAGTTCAAATACACGGGCGAGAACATTACCCTTTGACAACCAACGAACAGATGTGTAGAAGAGTAGATCTTGGTGAGCAGAATCCATGTCTTGGCACAACCTACGAAAGAGCCTGGTGTTGAGTGCACCTCCTTTGATATGATTCACGATGCGGATCACTGTGTCCAAGATAGCTTTGAGAGGAGCAGGAAGCGTCTTGGAAGCAAGAGCCTCACGGTGGATCAGGCAGTGTGTTGTAATGATGTCTGGGTTCTTCTTTTTCACCAGTGTCATAAATCCTGACCTGGAGCCGAGCATGCTGGGAGCTCCGTCCGTACAGACACCGACCAATTTTGTCCACGAAAGATTTTCCTCTTCGAAGAAGTTTGACACTATGCTCATGATATCTTCAGCCTTTGTTGTCGTTATCAGTGGGCTGCAGAAGAGGAATTCCTCCTCCACCTGATTTCCGGAGATGAACCGAGCATAAACCAAAAGCTGAGGAAGATGTGTAACGTCTGTGGTCTCATCAAGTTGGATGGCGAAGAAGGGAGAGAGTTTGATTTTCTCTATCACCTGAGACTTGATGTCCTGCGACATATTATCAATGCGGTGCTTAACTGTGTTGTCCGAAAGACTTATCTGATTGAGCTTGCTGGCACAATTCTGATCAAGGACAAGACGAGCAGCCTCTACCATACAAGGTTTAACGAGCTTTTCTCCAATTTTGTGTGGCTTCTTCTGCTTTGCAATAAGAACGGAAATCTGGTACGATGCCTTGACGACGTTGCTAGGTTGAAAGAGAACTCCTGTTCCATGATCCAATCTCGACCGTTTGAGCTGATGTTCCTTGATTTTGAAGTATGCCAGATCCTTCTTGGCCAGTTCCGAATGAACTTTGGTGAGATGTTCCTTCAGCTTGAACGGCTTCATGCTCTCATTAGCAAGTGTCTTCTTGCATATGACGCACTGTGGCACCTGCATGCCATTGTTCACTGTAAATGTGAACCGAAGCTGAGAAAACTCTCGTTGTATGTGCGCTTCTTTGACATCTGGAAACAAAAACAAAAAGAATCGTACGGCAAAACATAATATATCAATCGTTAATCGCTGCTCAAAATTGATCACCAAAATTATAAGAGCGATATAAAAATATGAGCAAACAGAAAGAATAAAAAGTAACATGAAACGCAATTATTATTTGATAACTTGAAAACGTTCATAATACTCATATCATTTAATAATTTTATTTAAAATACATAATGACAAGCGAGCAAAATAATACAAAACGGAATTGGTTCGGGGATCACCTTTTTAGAAATATAACAAACTGAAACATACGTTACCTCATATGGGACAGAGACGTTTCAAATTCAATCAGAAAAATTCTTGAATAACACCAAACGAATCACATAAAGTTAATGTGCGCACGAATCACTTATTAACGCACAGCACTAACCACTTAAAAACTGTTCTCACCCCACTGGCTCTTACACCTGCGGAAGGCTCTGAAACGACTCTCCCACTTTTCCGTCAGCCTTCCTTTTATATAGGGATGATATGACTCCCTCCGATGACGCGAACCAGTCAGCCAGCGCATCATTTCCGCAGGCCCGATGCAAACACGACAATACACATACACACGCGTATACATACCATGACGCTTATTTCTTCGCCGATGCATCACATCGCACTCTCGTTTACACAACTAACATTAATTTATGAATATTATTTCGCCATGAATGTAGTACATACAGTTGTTAGACCCTTCATGACCCCCAGAAAAGTACTCATGACCCTTTGGGGGTCATGACCCCCAGTTTGGGAAACCCTGCTCTAGTTAGTCGCAGTAATATACTAAGTAATGTATTACTATTGAACTCCCTATTTCATGGAGAAAATATATTAGATCTGTCTTACTCTTTCTTCTTGTTATGTCTTGCCCATTAGTAATGGGGAACGCACAATACCACTCATTACCCCGGCACTCCACATTCGGGAAGGGATTACTTTCTTACGGACATGCCATAGAAAGCGAAAAAAATGCTGTCAATTAGAAAACATAGAGAGACATATTTCTTGCATTTTTTAAATTATAGCATATATATATATATATATCAAGCTTGTGAACGGAACGCAAATTGAACGGCGTTCAGCTGAACGCACGTTCAATGAATGGAACGCAACTTTTTTTGAACGCTGAACGTTGAACGCAAAAAAAAAGAGTTTTGCGTTCAGCGTTCAATTTTCCTAACATTTCTTGGACTTTTTTCGGAAAAAACGTCATCACTTTTTTGGAAATTCTTTTCTAAAAAAACGTCATCACTACGCAGTACTTTTTTTGAAAATTATTTTCTAAAAAAAAAACGTCATCACTACGCAGTACTTTTTGGGAAATTATTTTTTAAATATTTGAACGCTGAACGCTAACGGAACGCTGAACGCAAAAACTGAACGGAACGCTATTTTTTTTAAACTCTGAACGGAACGCTGAACACAAATAAGCTGAACGCTCACAAGCCTGATATATATATATATAGACATAGAGAGCTTATTGGATAATTCATAGAAATACGTCATATTGCCCAATATAAACACATATTTATATCCTAATGGTCAACTTACGATGACGTAGATCAAATTACTTTGTTATTGGGCACAGGCGACAGCTAAATTTCGATTTTTATCTGCTATTGAAGGGAATAAGCTATCTTTATATCTTTGATTATAGTATCAAATTATCTCTCCCTTTTTCTAATATTAATATGCTGTTTTTGTTATTATTATTATTATTGCATTAACACAATAAACAGCTTAAATTATTCTATTTGAAGGAGGAACTTTGAACTGGAGTTCCCTTTTGTGTCCGGAGTAACTTATTCCTTAGGATTCTCTATGAACAATGATTAGAGAAAGATACAATGGACTAAAATAAAGACCCTCTCATGTCATTGTAAGTTCGTATTTATTTACAGAGTAAACATTTACTTATTTTTATGAAGGCATCACTGGGTATTTATTTATATATTTTTCTTTATTTACTCCTCAGACCAGGGGTCGGTAACCCAAAATGTTGCAAGAGCCATATGGACCAAAAAATAATAATAAAAGTGTCTGGAGCCGCGAAAAATAAATTCCTTATAATCCCTTCATACGACAGGGCTCTCAAGTTTTGAAGTGAGTTCAGAGTGAGATTTTATCATTGGCAGCAGGGATTTGGTTGAGGCGAGGATGGGTGTCTGACAAATGACGCATAAATTCATTACAACAAAAATATTTAAACTTTGTGAGCACTTTACTAAGTTTGTGTGTTGTTTATTGTATGTGTTGTGGCTTGCTTTGAGTCCTTTAGGTTTCTTGTACAAACAAAATAAACTAGAGGCATATATACACTCAGAGAGTGCAAACCTCCGCCGTCACGGGGTCCTTATGAGCCTTCCGAGGTGGATTTTTCACGACTGGGGCGGCGTAGAGGGACGGGGGAGGGTTCCCCTCGACGGAAATTTGAGAGGAAGACGCTCCCGGCACCCGATTTCACAGCACAGCGACATCTATTGGCAGGGCAGGCTAACTTGAAATATTTATTAGTATTTAGCTCATTTGCATGTTAATTCTGCACTCAGAGATGCCAAAATTTAATCACTTGTTTCTTTTGGCATTTCCAACAACTCCACAAAGGTTCATCCGAATCCGTTCCGTACTTTTTGAGTTATCCTGCTGACAAACAAACAAACCAACGCCAGTGAAAACAATATCTCCTTCGGCGGAAGTAATGAACGGATGAACGTCACTTTTTGTTGTTGGCGTTCGTCCGTTCAATTTTTATTGTTTTTTCAAAGAAAACTTTAAAAGATACTCTCTGTGCGAAAAGCGTGGACGATTTTTCTTCATTATTAGCCTTTGGAAAAGCTCCAGAGAGCCCCTAGGGTAGCTCTAAACAGCCCCGGGTTGCCAATCCCTGCCCTAGACACTGATTTCTTACCTAAGAGGGGGAATCCCTCCGTCGGAAGGAAGAACTGATAGCTTCTGTGGGATTTTGCAGCTTAGTTCATTTTGCTTTATAAACAAACATTGTGAAATGAGAGTTTATCAATTGTTTGAATATAATCATGTTTAAATATATTTATAAAATTAATATTTGTTAAAGGCATATTCCTAAGTTTTTGTTATCATTAAATATAGACGAATAATCTTATATGAGACACATCCTGAAGACTATAATGAATTTACCAATTAGAAAATATTACAAGGGAAACATGTAGCTTCTGCATACTTCTAATGTGTGCCTCTATCATAATTCATTAACTCAATATAATTGACTCGATAACAAAGTTGATCCAAGAGATCCTTCAGACTTTGTAACTCTTTCGGCTATTATGCCTCTTTGTATTACAAAGTGATATACATTTGTCCCTCGCAAAGTCGCGACAGCCTTAATCCACTACACGATCGCCGCGATATATATGAGGGTTGCGATGTTGATATATATTGAAATTTAGAGAGATTTGACATCAACCATCACATCATGTGAAACTCAGATTGTACTTGTCTGAATTGATAGAATGCAACCAAGGTCATTTTTGGATTTATCATCCAAAGGTTACTAAGCTTAAAATACTATTTTACTCTGAAGCGAACAAGTCATCTTCTACAGGCGAGTGAAGTTAATTGATACAAAAAGCTATGAAATATGCTAACATTACACACTCCATTTTTTCTTTGTTTTTCCAGAAAACTTTGTTTTAGTAAAAAACATCAAAACTACGTCTAGTAGTAAATTAGATTTCCTTAAATTAATAATTATTATGGAAGTCTCTAACGCCACCATTTTCAAGAAATTTACGGAAAACTATATTTTATACTAATTTTTTAAAACTTTGACCTCTTTGCGCGACCCCGTACTCTTGACCGATTTTGTTCAAACTTTGTATGTCGTCTTCTTTTATCACCAAGAAACAGAAAATCCACAATGTTGCTAACATTTCAAACATTTGAAAATAAGAACAGCCCTAATGTCCAAACCTGATATACATATGAAATCAGGAGACCCGTGAATGTCAGAGATCAAGGGATGGAATCAACTATGTACATATGTAGTCCATGAAGATGAATCATGCTTCTTTTCTACATGAAAAACATATTCAGTAAAACAAAAAAAAAAGTCTAGGACAAAATAGATTTTATTTCAAAACAAAAAAGTGGAAATATATGTTTATATGAGAGTTTGTAGTAATTTATAATATATTCAACAATTATACATCTCTAAGCTTGCCTGTATTTTTATATAGCTCGTTTGTTTTGAAGGAACATATATTAAAAAAAACAACAAATGTTTTTAATATTGTAAGGAATTTAAGTTAACAATATTATGAGTAAATGAGACAAATGGCGCGAGACACCAAATTACAAATGGAATAGGGCTAAAGAGGATTGATTGAATCTATATGCTGGAAGGTGGTGACATAACTTAAGGTATTCATATTTTGTATAAAGACGGTAAACATTTATGAGAAACACTATTTTAACACACACAGAACAAGGGGATAAAAGTGGGGTGTAACAGATATATTTCAGCTGTGTTTTAAGTTAGGTTTTGATAGGGTTCTTGCTTAAGGATGTTTTGTATATTAATGGAAATGGGATTGCTTTAAAGCGCGTAAAATAAGTTTGAAATGATTAATCTATTCTTTCAATATGGATTATCTGTAAAAAAACATAATATATCACAATTAGAAACGATAAATATGAAGGAGGAAGTGGCCGCTTTTTTAGTTTAAAAAGAATTGGCTATTAGAGATACATACACAATCAATCGTAATAGTCAAATAAATGTAGTTCTAAAGGACACAAGTGAATGTTCATTTTAATATAATAATCATTTGTTAAAAATGATATCATGAGTTAACTTTTTTTTTCGTGAGTGAGTCATGGATCCCATGAGCTAAAAAAGAAGTTTCTTTCTGGAAAAGTATGGTTGATAACCTTGCATCCATATTTTACATTTAAATAAAAGAGGAAATGGCATTAATGGAAGATAATTTACGCGCTCAAATTTAAGTAGAAAATAAATATGAGTGATAATAGTATTAGGTAAAATGGAATATCTTTATATATATCTTAAAAAAGCATGATATCACAATTAGAATGATGATATATTTATGGGGGTGGCGGGTCAATGGCTTCCATTGACTCTTTGAAGATCTTTGTTTTTACGAGGATCAGACCCATTTGTCCATTTACTTCTTTTGTCAGGGGTGGCGGGCGTAATAACGATTTTAGGTATGCCAAGGAGCTCACAAGGAAGAAGTTCTTTGTTCAGACAGGGATCGATTCCCGTAAGTGAGGAGACACAAAGGCGAAGACCCTCGAGTCGTGATGCGTGTTTAACGGCTGGGGCGTCGAATGAGATATAGGACACGTCACAGCCCTGAGCGGACGGAGTGAGTTTAACGAGTGTATGAAGAGGGACCTCAATATAGGGCATGTCCGCCAGGCGTCCATCTGTAAAGTAGGCCAGTATGCAGCGTATGACAGCTGTATGAGAGACTACAAGGACGTCCTTGGAGCGCTCTAGTTCCATAATAACGGGCTCCAGGCGTGTAATGACGTCCCGATAGGACTCTCCGCCTGGGTAGCGGAATCCGAGCTTATCGTTGCGTCGTGCGCGGTAGACTTCGGGGAACTGACCTAGTATTTGCTCGTAGGTCAGCTCTTCGCAGATCCCTGCGTCGATTTCGTTGAGTAGCTTCCACTTTCGGTGATGGTTGATGTTCATTTCACCTGCGGTTTGTAGGGCGCGTTTGTGCATGGAGGAAAATACTTGTGGACCAGAAGGTGTGGAGGTGCTGCTGCTTTTGGAGAAGTATTCGGCTAGGAGGCGGGCATATTTGCGGCCGTTGGGTGTGAGGTCAGAATCTCCTCCGATGCGGCCCAGAACATTGTATTCGGACTCCCCATGGCGCGTGAGGTAAATGCTTCGTGGTTGGATGTGTGTTCATGAGCCAAAAAGCGATTCTGAGGGTGGAAATAAATATGATTATTAAAAATTATTTCAATATTGGTGACTAAGGAGACATTTTACTCAAACATGATTGGTGATAATGAAAGCGTTAAAGTAAAGTAGCGGCTGCATAACATAAAATTCTTCCTTTTTCCCAAAAGGAATTGGCCAAAATTTTAGTACTTCTTTAGTCCGTAAGGGGCGCTTTGATGCTAGATCTCTTTGAAAATAATAACAAAGTCCTTTTATTATTTATCTCGCACAATGTCGCAGTGATTTGATATATTATTTCAAATCATCAAACTTAATCCCTTTAAAACGGTTTTAAATAGGATTGTGACGTAATTTCATGAACTAGCGACATCTAACGTTAAAGGAAATAAACAAAATTTTGGCCAATTTTTTTTTACTTTTTCCTTGCATGCGCTACTTTACTTTAACGCTTTAGTGATATAAAAGAAGCTCTAATAATTATCAGTTGAAATTATGAAATGAGGCACCATTAAACTCGTGACTGTTGAGATGTTAACATTAGCTCAGAAATAATATATGGTTTAAAAAGTACTACTATTAAATAAATAACAAGAAACTATTTGTATTATTTATCTTTATTTGTGAGTCATTTATTAGGTAAGTCTATGCCTAAAGTTAATGTGTAAAGAAATGAACACTTGTCAATATCACCTCACCTTGCATGTAAATATCCTTCATTGCGATGCAAAATAAACTCCTCTCCGGCATTAATTATTTTGGTATAAGAGTAATGAGATTCCTCCGGAACGGATCCGACCTGCACATATCGCTTCTGATAGTGCTCAATCCGCTTGTTAAAGTCATGCTGAGCCTCTGCCATGTCCATGCCCACATAGTCCAGGCCATTCACCTTCACCTCGCGAACAGTGGAGTCAATCACCTCTGGGTCGTTGCAAACAGACTCCAGGAAAATGACCTTGGTCTCAATATCCTCCTCCTCCTCAGAGGACTTCCAGCCCATGGACATTTCGTAGACCCACTTCCGTCGCGCCACAGTCGTATTTGTAGCGTCAAAGATAACGGCGTCCCCAAGAGAAAAGAGCCACTTAAGGGCGTCCACTAAAGCGCCTTTGGCCACGTTTTCCCGGACTGTCATAGCCTGCAATAATAATAATACAGATGAGCTTAACTTTCAATGTATCCCCAAAAATATCATTTAAATCGAATGAAACGAAATGAATATGCAGTGATTTCTGCGATTTAAAGGGATTCCGACCTCTATTGAACTTGTGATAACGATGAAACGATAATGTGGTTTTAATGTTATATTTGTTTTTAACGTAGCTTTATCAATTTTTCATTTATTTATTCATCCTTTATACGTGCAT
>CP045907.1:2545284-2558308 GCA_013387185.1 Caligus rogercresseyi | reverse complement strand
AATAAAAGTAACGACGGTTTTTTTAGTAAAGAATCTTCAAAAAGTTTTCTGAAGTGATGATTTTTTTCAATTTTTTTTTATGACCAACGAAATAATGAAAAATATTAATGTCCCGGCTTGGTGCATAAAAAAACCGGGACACAGGCCGGTACCCGGTCGTTTCCTGATACATATTATATATATATAGAGAGAGAGAGGAGAGAGAGATTCTACCATGATCCATATGTAAATGACCTTATTCTATATTGACAAGTAGTACAAGAATCCGATATGATAGATAAACTAATAGCCATATTTAATATCTTGATTTAAAAAAAAACTATTGAAAATCAATACAACTATTGAATTATATTTTATGCATAAAAAATCCCTTCGTAATGCAAATATATATTTTAGAAATGTATTTAGAGATGAAAAACGATTTGATGTTGTATGAAGAAGAGCTTAAAATAGTACTTAAATAATGATCTTAATGAGTAAATTGTGCACATCGCCTTAGAGCTCTTCATTAAGACCTTCATGTTGCTAGGAGAAGAGACCCATGAAGCCAGGCCATTAGCAACATGGTGCATTAAGTGGCCAATCTTGGATACTGACTTATCTAACTCTTAATTTATGATTGTAATAACCCAAACGGTACTTCAGTAAGTGACGATGAACACAACAAAAAAACAGTGTGCGGAGGCATTTTTCATGAAAATACAAACTACATCCTGGTCAACATAAACGAGCTAAAAATGAAACATAATTATGGGAGTAGAAAAGAAGATATCATCCTTTATTTAAATTGTTTTTTTTCTATAAGGAACCTGACCATGCAAGGTCGTTGTAACTCATAGGCCACTTTGTTGAAGGCATTTAAACAAATAAAAAAGAGTGACAGGTTTTTTATAGAGATTACCAATACGGAGGATTTGCGGGAAAGCTGGCGAAGATGCTATAATGCAAAGCGTTAAAGTAAAGAAGTGGCATGCATAACTTAAAATCTTTCTTTTTTTCCCAAAAGGAATTGGCCAAAATTTTAGTTCTTCTTTAGTCCGTAGGGCGCTGCTTTGTTGCTAGAGTTCTTTGAAAATAATAAAAGTCCTTTTATTATTTATATTTGGATGTTGTTGTGATTTGATATATTTCAAATCATCAAACTTAATCCTTTAAAACCGGTTTTAACTAGATTGTGACGTAATTTCATGGACTAGAGACATCTAACGGTAAGGAAAATACCAAATTTTGCCAATTTTTTTTGTTTACTTTTTCCTTGCACATGCTACTTTACTTTCACGCTTTAGAGATTATCAATACGGAGGATTGGCGGTAAAGCTGACGAAGATGCTATAATGTTTTATTTATGTATATTTTTGTACACAATCTACCACCATTTCTTACTTTGTATCACCCTTTTACAATCGATATAAAGAATTGCTGGTGACTGTCGGATATATGGAAATAACCAGGCTTGTGGGCGTTCAGCTTTTTTTGCGTTCAGCATTCCGTTCAGCGTTAAAAAAATAGCGTTCCGTTCAGCGTTCCCGTTAGCGTTCAGCGTTCAAAATTTTTTTTAAATAACATTGTGCAATTTTGAAAAATGGAAGTACTATTTAGGGTTGTTATAATAAAAATAGCCCAAACCGACTTTTCAAATAATATAAATTTGTTGACTGGATCTAACCCCAGGGGTTCCCAACCTGGGGTCCGCTGAACGTCAATATTTACTACATACTAGGGTCTTTTTTTTTTAGAAAAGAATTTCCAAAATAAGTGAGGACTTGTTTTTTAGAAAAGATCTCCAACCAAAGTGTCAAATTTTTTTTAGGAAAGAAGTGATACGTTTTTTTTTAG
The DNA here is from genome assembly GCA_013387185.1 of Caligus rogercresseyi. Classification (NCBI taxonomy): domain Eukaryota; kingdom Metazoa; phylum Arthropoda; class Copepoda; order Siphonostomatoida; family Caligidae; genus Caligus; species Caligus rogercresseyi. Next base: position 2,556,472 of record CP045907.1, on the reverse strand, counting down.
AAAAGAATCTCCAAAAAATAAGTGATAGCGTTTTTTATGAAAAGAATCGCAAAACAAAGTGACGACGTTGTTTTTAGAAAGAAATTCCGAAAAAAGTGACGACGTTTTTTTAGAAAAGAGTATTTCGAAAAATTCCTTTAAAATTTATTTTTTTTAGAAACCGGTCGTTTCCTGATAGTTGCATACCTAAATACTTTATTTTATTTATTTTGTAATAAGAATGAATAATAAAAAGGTCATTCAATGGTGTGTAAATTTTGCTCACTTGGGGTAAAAAATTAAAAAAAGTGATTCACTATTCTATAGAGAGTTCTTGGGAGAGTAGTTTATAAGTTCTTCTCATAATATTTCATCCCCTTGCTTATATCCCAGAAAACATACTTTATCAAAACTACATTGAAATGTTTGGAAAAATTGAACGCAAAACTCTTTTTCTTTTTTTTGCGTTCAGCGTTAAAATAAAGTGGCGTTCCGTCAAAAGCCCGGAAATAACCGAAATCGAAGAATGGGAATATAGGATCATATATATAACTTTTGTTATTTCATAATGGTCTACAATACTAGATAAACAGGTTGAACCCATTTTTACGTAAAAATAAATAATAAAGCTATATAATTTAAGCGAAGCCGGTCAAATCCGACAAAACCGCTATTTTTCAATCGAAAAAGTGAGTAGCTATGTTGTCAAAGAACTCTTTGGTTTGTGATTATGGTTTAATATATCATCAAAAAGCTTGAAGTCAATTTTAATCCAGTGTGATTTACAAGTGCAAAAGATTTATTTTATCATAAAACACTTGAACATTAAGTAGAGTTTTTATTTCTCAATATTTCAATTCTTGACATAAAATGTACAATTCGTTTTTTAAATTATATTTTGAATTTGCAATTGTATTGTTCCAACAATTGGAAAACGATTATATGCAATAACTGGAATCAAGTACAAAAAAGGGGGTTAAAAGATGTAGGTATTTACTTAAGTGCATTTTTATTTCTGTGTTTATTGTTTTAGTACATAATTGCTTTTCATTGTTAGTTCATCCAAATGCTATAATGTTAATCATACATGTGCATTATATGTATTATTGTCTACACATAAGTATCAAAAATAAATAACCACAGAGAGAATGTGTTAAGATTCAGACTATTTGGTTCCGAATTATAGTAAATCGAGGATTCATCATTCAGAAGTGGAGGTCAAAAAGTGCTGTGCGTTTGACTTTTTCTTGTGAATTTTTTTATTCCAGTTCTCTACAAATGGCAAAGTAATTGTGATAAGTACATAAAATAGATATTATAATATATAATTGATACAATGGCAGAACAACAACACAGCAAATATCATAAAAAGGCAATCATAACATTATTTTAAAAATCAAAACAAAAGCATGGTTACAAAATCAAATATTTTAAAATACAAATATACATCACATTTAAAATTGAAGTACACAATTATTTAAAATGCTTTAAAACCTTGTTAACAGCTTTGAGGTGGTGTGTAGAGATCGATGGGAAATATTTGATTTGATCCGAAGCAAGGTCCAGTTTGTCGCCAGAAGCATCAGGACTGCGGGTCGAAAAAGCAGCGTATCTGTTAAAATTATTTCACGTAATTCTGTTGGCAGCAAAAGTTCCCGTGAGGTCAGCTTTTTGCCACCAAGGCTTTCAATACAGCAAATTCTGTGAATTGGGGTTAATTATAGGCTGTGGTTACCAACAATCCTCGGGTTTTAACAGGCTGCTAAGGCAGTAACAGGCAGAAAGGCGGGAGGTCTGCAAAGTCTGCAATTGAGTGCTTGCACACTTGTCCTTATCTAACGGAGCTACGAAGAGGGCTTCACCATTTCGGCTTATGATGCAAGTGTCGAAGATAATGCGCAAAAGATTCATGGGAATGCTGGCCTTGGTGCACTTAGCGCCATTCTGTTGGAAGCAAATGTCGTCGATCTTCTACTTTTCAAGCACCTTTTCGTAATTCAGGATTATTGCAATAAAATTTCGTGTGTATTTTCTATTAGTTTCGTTTTAAGACTTTTCTATTGTGGAAGTAAGAATTTCCCAATTTTCTTCGAGCTTAACTTAACCATTTCTTAAACCCTTTACAAAATATTAAACACATAAAATACTAGAGGCATATTACACCAGAGAGTGCAAACCTCCGCCGTCACGGGGTCCTTATGAACCTTCCGACGGATTTTTCCCGACTGGGGCGCGTAGAGGGACGGGGGAGGGTTCCCCTCGACGAAATTCCGAGAGGAAGACGCTCCCACACCCAATTTCAGAGCACAGCGACATCTATTGGCAGAGTAGGCTAACTTGAAATATTTATTAGTATTTAGCTCATTTTGCAACTTAATTCTGCACTCAGAGATGCCAAAATTTATATCACTTGTTACTTTTGACATTTTAACAACTCCACCAAGTTTCATTCCGAATCCGTTCCGTACTTTTTTGAGTTATCCTGCTGACAAACAACCAACACACAACAAACCAACGCCATGAAAACAATACCTCCTTCGGCGGAGGTAAATATTACTACAACTGTCAGACGTATAAAAGCGGCTGTTCAAAGTGCAAACACCAGATGGGTCACCTTGTATATACATATTAAACAATCATATTTTGTGAAGTAGTATAGGTGAAATGCAACAAAAAGTACATATTATATATCTGAGTTACAAGTATCATATATTCTGATGATAAGTTCAATATTATCTTATGAGCAAAGTCCAGCTCCTTCTATTTGCTTATAAGTGGATTTCCTATAAAAATAAATCATTTTTTATATGAAAAAGTGATCTCCAAATATTTCAGAAAGAACAATAACAGTGGTATGATGTCGCTTATATAATATTTAATTTTAACTCTTTATAATGACTTAATTACTTGTGATTTTTTTACCAAAACATTGCTTAATAATTACAATTTATACAAATAGGTAGAGTTAAAGCGTTAAAGTAAAGTAGCGATGCATAACATAAAATTCTTCCTTTTTTCCCAAAGGAATTGGCCAAAATTTTAGTTCTTCTTTAGTCCGTAAGGGGCGCTGCTTTGATGCTAGAGCTCTTTGAAAATAATAACTAAGTCCTTTTATTTATCATATTTTGAATCTCACACAATATGTAGTGATATGATATATTTCAAATCGATAAAACTTAATCCCTTTAAACCGGTTTTAAATAGACTGTGACTAATTCATAGACTAGCGACATCTAACGTTACAGAAAATAACCAAATTTTGGCCATTTTTTTTTGTTTACTATTTTCTTGCATGCGCTACTTTACTTTAATGCTTTAGGTAGAGTTAGAGAAAAGGTAGCGTGAAACGTTATTGGTTGAAAGAAAAAGAGGGGGAATCATTTAGAAAAGTAGTTTGTATTATGCTACAAATTATCACTTCACTTGCAGCAGCTGTTGATGATGTTGCACATCAATTATGATAGGGAAAATATCATTCTTAAGAACTGTCTCTTCCATGGGTCTCGAATCATTTCATTATCGAATCCTTGAATGGACTCCTCCAATTCCAGATATAAGTATTATTGAATAAGCAAATATTCATACCCAATAAAATTTTAAATATTTGTTTGCTCATAACCGGTCGATATATAATTATCGGACGTACGAAAATAAAAATGTTTAAAACCGTGTTTAAATTTTTACTATAACAGTTGTCAAAGAATACCAAAGTAATTATGTCAAATACATGATAGAGTTAATAATCAAAATAAGTACGATGGTACAAATAGAAATATCATTAACAGTCAGAGCTAGGATTCTGTAGAAAAATTTACCGCCGTTCGATATTCTGTAAATACCTTCTACCGATCGATATCGTTTTCGTAGATATTACTATATATCTACATTAGTTATCGATATTCGGTACGTAGATTCGAAAGAGAGAGAAATTTATTTATGTATTGCTCTGTGACTTTCTTCATATGCATTTAATATCGACGTTTTATAACAAAGGATAATTCATACATCATTTGTTATATATATTAGAGATTATTTGAAATTTAATACATACTATCTTATATAAATTATATACGTATTTGGATTTTGTAGAAATGAAAGGCTATAGATTTTTTTTTATGTACTGTCTCTTATTGTCCGATATTATATCACTTTCAGGTACTCTAGTATTCAATACATAGCATAAGCTTATATGAATGTAATATTTATGTATCTGCTCTATTATACGAACAGTTATAGTATCTATTTATTTTCAAAGTTCAAGTTCTTCACACAAGGGAGCGCTTGGGCAAAGCGACAGTTGAACGATGTTTCTCTTCTATTGAGGGAATAAGCTCTTTATATGTCTTTATGTCTCTATGTGATGCTACAAAAGTCACACTTTCAAAATACCGTACAGATTGTGAATCGGTTACCCTATTTGGTAGTTTCCACGAAATCGTATAATCGGTTCGATATTTGAATCTACCGTTGGTAGTATCGAATACCGATTAACATCGGTAGTCGCAGCTCTGTTAACAGGCAATCATTGTTACCTCCGCCGAAGGAGGTATTGTTTTCACTGGCGTTGGTTTGTTGGTTTGTTGTCAGCAGGATACTCAAAAAGTACGAAACGGATTCGGATGAAACTTTGTGGAGTTGTTGGAAATGCAAAAAAAACAAGTGATTAAATTTTGGCATCTCTGAGTGCAGAATAAGATGCAAAACGAACTAAATACTAATAAATATTTCAAGTTAGCCTACTCTGCCAATAGATGTCGCTGTGCTGTGAAATCGGGTGCCGGGAGCGTCTTCCTCTCGGAATTTCCGTCGAGGGGAACCCTCCTCCGTCCCTTTTACGCCGCCCCAGTCGTGAAAAATCCGCCTCGGAAGGCTCATAAGGACCCCGTGACGGCGGAGGTTTGCACTCTCTGAGTGTATATATGCCTCTAGTTTATTAGTGTGTTTGGAAGAACAACTTTTTTTTTAAATTCCTACAAATAGTGTTCACAAAGAAGAAAGAGGAAACACACCATAAAATCTAATGGGACAGTATACATTATATTATTCTTTAACGGCCTTAGAATCTCCTCTATTCCTTTTAAAACACTCAAATCTCAGCATCAGATCAAACGGCTCATCTCCATTCTTTGTCACTTTAAATGAAGGATGACAAGTAAAAAAAAATAGAATAATAATAAAGAAAAATAACTGATGGAGTCCTGATAATGTAAATACCGTAGTGTATTTATTGTTTATGTTGGTTTTCCCCTCCCTCGTTCCTGGGTTGACGGTGAGTAATCTTGACTTCGTCCAGGGACAAGGTTTGTTACTCTAAAGGAATGACAATTAAGTTAAGCTTTTCTGCCCTTCCAGGGACAAGTTAAAAGTCTTCCGGGGTGCTTATCAACTTTAATTATTATTTAAATATGTAATATAATGTAGAAAAAAAAGGTTTTACTCCCAAACTCACCTATAGATATGATTTTTAAAATTTGATAACATGGTTTTCCTTATTTTTCTACGTCGGATAGTAAGAGTTTAGTGTTGTGTCTGTCCTATCTGGGACCAAGAATCCCAAGTCTGGTCTAGTTCAGTCCTTTTTTGTCGGTCCTTAAAAAAGGACAAAAATGTTTCTTTATGACGTCATAAACCACGTCATGTTGTCAACGTCTCTTAATCCTATGAAAAAAAGGAAATCCTTTACATGAGGAAAGTAACATTTGCAATAAACTGATGACAAATATAAACCCTTTTGTTGCCATTGAATAAACGCCAATTTATAATAGAATGTTATATATATTAGGGCTGTCAAAATTGCTCAAAAATGACATTCGAATATTCGATATTAAAAAAATCACGAGTTCGAACTTATGCGATTTTTTTTTTGGAAAAAAAAAGAACTTCCAAAGTGACGACATTTTTTTAGAAGATAATTTTCAAAAAAAGTGACGACGTATTTCTAAAAAAAAGTGACGACGTTTCGTTTTTTTTAGAAAATAATTTCCAAAAAAAGTGACGACGTTTTTCTTTTTTTAGAATAGAGTATAAGTATTTTTTACATTCGAATATTATTTTCACGTTCGAATTCGCTTTTTGGGATACTATTCGAATTCGAACAACGAATATTCGTTGACAGTCCTAATATATATATATATATATATATATATATATATATATATATATATATATATATATATATATATATATATATATATATATATATATATATACATATATTTATGTATACATATATATATAATATTATAAAGCGTATTGAATAATACTCTTTCAACATTTTTATTGAAATTTAAAGAACTGACCTAAGGCAATCTCAGGACCGATCCCAAGGACTGATCTTATGGACCAATATCCTAAGATGGACTGGACCGGACCAAATAATTTGGGACCGACACAACACTAGTCAGATTCATTTATTGGTAAACAAACAAACATTCTTTTTTTCTAGAGATTGAACAGCTGCTTCCTTCAATTAATATTAGTGGGTGGAATCATAGAGATATAAAGATATAGAGAGCTTATTGGACTCGTCAGAGAAATACGTCATTGTGTCCAGAATACAGCTGACCGATGTTATTTCTCTGCTATTGGAGGAAGAGAAATACGTCATTGTGATATGTTTATATCTCTATGATCAGCTTATGATGACGTTGTATCAATACTTTGTTTATAGTGGACACACAGAAAGAAACCTGTTTCTCTGCTATTGAAGGGATCAGCTCTCTGTATTTTTATCTCTATGGTGATTCGACTTTCATTCTTATTTAAATATATATATATGTTTGAAACAGGAGATGGGCAATAAAGCTTAAGGGTGAAAGGTATTTCATTCGCCGACTAGAATGACCGGAAATAGAATTAGTCAAGCTAGAAAATCCTAAAGGAAGTCATGAGCATTCCTAGGCCACCATAGATGTATGGGGAAAATACTTCTATGTTTGCGGGCAATGACTTAACTTGGGCAAGCAGCAAAAAAAAACCCTGCTTGTAAGAAGAGATGGACTAAAACTTAATCAAAATGAATTTTATTATAATAATGGACTTATAATGAGTTTTTGTGATAGAGTGAACTATGCACTAAATGAAATATACAATTATAATATATATATATATATTTAAATCCAGGGTACAACCCATTTATTTCAATTATATTATATCAACATAACATTAACATTTTAAAAAACCCAAAAAAACACATATTATTAACAACGTCCCCAATAAAAGGTTCAAAGTTTACTGGTAAGAGGGTTCTCGAACATCTAATTTATAAGCTACATTTAGCATTGTGAGAGGACGTAAATTATCAATAAACGTGGGTCTTTTTCAGTTTTTGGGATTAAAATAAGTTTCCCTACTGTTAACTACGTTCAAAAGTACCTACAATTATAATATTGATCATATTAAAAAGCAAAGTATTTTCAAATAGGCTTCTTTATAGTTAAATGATTCAATTATCGTCTCTGTACATTACCTATATCATTTTACTTTTTACCCCGCCGAAGGAGGCATTGTTTTCACTGGCGTTGGTTTGTGGTTTTGTTAGTTTGTTGGTTTGTTGTCAGCAGGATAACTCAAAAGTACGGAACGGATTCGGATAAAACTTTGTGAGTTGTTGGAAATGCCAAAGACAAGTGATAAATTTTGGCATCTCTGAGTGCTTATTTAAGATGCAAAATGAGCTAAATACTAAAAATATTAATAATGAAATGGGGTCTCTATTCAGGGAGTAGGAAAGAAACAAACGCTTAACAAATATTCATTGACGTAATATTGTTCATTATCAGCTAAGGACTACGTCACTGGTGCTTAAACTTATTTCTCTTCCCGTCTTCCTCTTAATTTAAACAAAATATAACGCTAATATAAGAGCATGATGGAGAAAAGAAAGGAGTTTAAACATCCAGTGACGTATTTCTGAATGGACCAATAACTAGTATGACGTCAATGGATATTTTTAGGATGGATCTCTCCTCACTCATTATTCACCAAACCACCTACTTATGTAGACATATATGATTGGATTGTAATTCCGTTAAGTGATTCATTTGGGGGAATCGGCGGAGGTTTGCACTCTCTGAGTGTATACATGCCTCTAGTTGAATATTAAAAATAATTTAACTAGAGGCATATATACACTCAGAGAGTGCAAACATCCGCCGTCACGGGTCCTTATGAGCCTTCCGAGGCGGATTTTTCCGACTGGGGCGGCGTAGAAGGCGGGGGAGGGTTCCCCTCGACGGAAATTCCGAGGAGGAAGACGTTCCCGGCACCCAATTTCACAGCACAGCGACATCTATTGGCAGAGTAGGCTAACTTGAAATATTTATAGTATTTAGCTCTTTTTGCATCTTAATTCTGCACTCAGAGATGCCAAAATTTAATCACTTGTTACTTTTGGCATTTCCACAACTCCACAAAGTTTCATCCGAACTTTTTGAGTTATCCTGCTGACAAACAAACCAACGCAGTGAAAACAATACTCCTTCGGCGGAGGTAAATATGATATTGCGTCCATGCACCTGCTATTTATCATTTAATATTTACATTGCATGGTTTTGCGTCAAATCCGTGTTATGAGCAGTCATTTTTTGTTCAGACACTCCTATTTAAGGCACTTATTCTCAACCTTTGGGTCCCAACCCCCATTGGGGTCGCAAAAAATATTTCTGATATTAGCCAAATCATGCAAAATAAATATATATTTGCGCAAATTTATGTGGTGTCAGACCAGACGTTAGAGGGCAAGTTATTCGTCTCGAACAGGCGGACAGCGTATTTTCATTGTGGTTTTTTTGGAGCATAAATTAAAAGGCCGCGACTTTATAAGGTTGAGAACCACTGCTCTAAGGCACTACTGTGCTTTTTACCAATTTGATCGTTCTGTCACGAACGCGTATGTATATAATATAAAATTTTTCAATTTGTTCATTAATATAGAGTAACTAACTATAAATAATACAAAAATCATACAATCAATTACGTCACCGTTGATAATTTAGTTATATGAAATAGCGTCAAGAGCTAAAATTTACACTGTGTTCAAAATACTTTCACAAGGAAGACGATATATTTAATAATTTTATTCATGATATGTTAAAGGAGACAAAGAATTACAAAAAAAAGCTTCGTATCGTTGACTTCATAATAGACAATTTTCTGTTATCAACTGACATTAACAAATATTTTTTTTTTCATAGCAACAGTGACTTCATTCAAAAATTCGACATTACAATACTTCAACTTCTGGAACAAAAAGGGTAATAAAACGATTAAGATCTGGGTTGGTAGGGGATCCTCTTTCTTTCAGCGCCACGGATGTGTGAACACGGATGCAATGGACCTTACATAAAAGATGAAAACTTGAGGTGAATCTTTAGCTGAATCGTACCACGTCGTATCGATGATATACGGACCGATATTTTAAAACATTTTTAACATTTCCAATAATTAAAGCAATCTCTAACCAGAGAATTAAATTTGTAGAATAATAGATAATTTTTGCCCATTTATATATATAGTGGTTTTTTTTTGTTAGTTTGACCTAAAGCGTTAAAGTAAAGTAGCGTATGCATAACATACAATTCTTCCTTTTTCCCCAAAAGGAATTGGCCAAATTTGAGTTCTTCTTTAGTCCGTAAGGGGCCCTTTGATGATAGAGCTCTTTGAAAATAATAACAAAGTCCTTTTATCATTTATTTGGAGACGTTTTTTATCTTGAAAAAATTGTTTTGAGTGGAACAAATCCCTTTAAACGGTTTTAATAGGATATAGACGTAATTTCATGGACTAGCGACATCTAACGTTAAACAAATTAACCAAAATTTTGGTTTTTGTTTGTTTACTTTTTCCTTGCATGCGCTACTTTACTTCAACGCTTTAGTTTGACTTACTTGATGGTGAAGAAATAGTTTTCCTATCTATATTACACGCTTCTTTGTCTCCTAATGTTCTTAGTGAACTATTATTTTATGTCTAAGGATTATTTCCCTGATCCTTCTTCGTATATTCTTCTCCTTTAAGACTGGAGTCAAATGCCATCCAGTAAGCAAATGTAAGTTTTTCAAGCTCTTGAACGCAATTAGTCATTGCTTCATAGGATTAAGTAGGGCAAGTAAGGATGGAAAAACTAGACTTCTATTAGAACATATAATAATAACAACAAAAAAGCTTGCCAAATAATTGAAGAGTAGCAAAGCTGATTCTTTTTCTTCTTGTTGCTTCTTCCAAGTACTATTTGAAGCCGATTCTCTCTCTCTCTCGCTCTCCTTTTGTACTCTTAATGATAAAATTGATTTACGATGAAATGCGCGAGTTTAATGCCACTTAATAAGATGATGCTACACGGAATAACATGCATTCTCAAGATAATAATACTAAGGAACACACAGTAATGATTCATTATCCCAAAACACTGTGTGGGAGAGAGAGACCCCTCGTCATCATCATTCAACTGTTTAATCAGGCATTTTGAGAAAGGCGGAGGAGGACTCTTTACTTACTCAATGACAAACAAACAAGGGCGGGCTCCAGAAACAATACTTTTTCTACCCCCCCACATACTATGTACTCCTACCTAATGGGTCTTTATGTAATCACAAACAAGATCTTACATTAAACAACCAACGGAAGTTAATTATTTTTTTTTTGCATTTGTGAAAATATACATAAGTATTCTTTTCATGTGACAAGTAGATTTAACAATAGCAAAAGAATTACGGGCAGACATAACTTTTTCGTTTAAAAACAACGTCTTAACACTAGCCGCCATGATGGATGTCAGGACCTTGTATGCCAAGAGACGTCTGAGAGCCCCTCTGCCGAACAACGTCACATCGTCCTACATAATTACATGCTTGTGATGATTGTATTTATGATGTTTGTTTGTTAAGTTTTGTGTCATTTTTTATTGATTTAAAACTTTCTTTAACAGTATTTTACCACGAACAAAGAGAAGACATCCAGTTGGCAAAAGGAATTATAACAGACAAAGCACTTCCATAAATTACATATCTCTTTGGAAGAGTTCATTTAATAATACCTATGCTTCTTTTGACACTCCCTATTCTCTCTGGTACAATCCCACCGCAAATGCAACCTCCGGCTTCACAAGTTACAGCTAAGAGAGTTCTGGATTTCAATCCAAAGCGTCACAGGTCTCTACTTGTCACAATGGGATCCGCTAGGTAGCGCTACCAATAAAACCATAACAAAT
>CP045907.1:2531463-2545184 GCA_013387185.1 Caligus rogercresseyi | reverse complement strand
CTGTCTCCCTGGAAATATTAGAACTTTTAAAAAGATGGGAGGAAAATATATAGTACCATAAGTTTGCACCAAATGAATGTTTTTTTTAAATTGACTTTCATTGATATTGTGTAAATTGTATATGAGTACAATATATTAATAAACAGTTTCAGTGAAAAAGGCATTTATTTTTTGCGGCTCCAGACACATTTATTATTTTTTTTGGCCCTTATGGCTCTTTTCAACAGTTTGGGTTGCCGACCCCTGACCTAAGGATATAAACGGCTTTTATCCATTCATTTACAACTTTAACTTTTTATTGGTATTATTTGGGGGGGGGGGGGGCGGGCGTTAAGTGATGAACGGTAGCTTTTTATAACTTAGTCATAAACACAATAAAGTTTTGCCTCTAGGAAAATTGTCGTTATCGCAAAAAAAAATCATAAGGGCAACCCCTGTTTGACATAATTGATTATAGCTTGGATTCAGCTAAGAAAGAAATACCGCAATAACATTCGTGTCATTTCCTATTTTTTGTTTCAATCGTTATTAGTAGACTTTTTCCTCCAGAGCTACAGCAGATACTACAATTCTTAGGAATGGTACATTGGTTGCATGTGAGGCTAATCGAGTAGAATGCAGGGCCAGTTTTTTGCTATGGCAATGTGGGCGACTGCCCAGGGCGCAATCTAGTTGGGGCGCCCCTCAAAAAATTCGCCAGTTTTCCTACTATAAAACCGCGAATGTTCCAAGTCAATTAGTGCACTGGTCGCTGGGCGCCCCTACCATCACGTCAACTTGCTGCAGTCATGTATACAGGTTGTGCGTGTGTCAGAAGAAAGAATGAGAGCGTTTCCACACACTGCCGATCACGTCCCAATTTCTATTTCTGTTGGCCGCCGCCGACCGGAGCTCAGCACAGCTCGAGCGGCAGCGGGATGTGGATGTGGCTCGTAATCGTTGTTATTTTTAACACTGAGGAGTGGGGGGGGGGGGGGCCGCAATGGAGTGTTGCGCAGGGCGTAAAAGGCGCCAGACTGCCTCTGGTAGAATGAGTCAACAGCATGGTACAAGTGTTGTGTGTATGGCAAAGATCGTGCAATTGATTCCACTTTGGATCAAAGGCCCCTCATTCGTACTCCTATCCTCATGCAAGCATACAAACACATCAGTAGATATTAAGATCGGGAAAGTCAAGGGTTAAATATTTATCGAGTCTTGTTATTTAGATTTTCCAATGAAGAAGGTGTAGTATTTCCTATCAACAATATTCAAACACCCCTCTTGGATATGCACCATTCGCTCTAATTATTGTTTTGATTAAACATGCAAAATAACGGACTGCCACGCCTTGGCCTCTGTTGGATCTAATGCAAAGCATATTAAAAAGATTTCATTATTACTCCTTGAGGTCAATGGGGGCAACAACATAGCCACATAGCTTCCACTTATGATTATCATCATGATATGTTGTGATCCATCAGTTGGAAGCCGATGGATGATTTTTGTTTGTAAAAACTCTTTCTACGATAGTTTTTTTAGTTAGTTAGAAATTTATTGCCGATTACAATAGTACATACAAACAATAAACCCTAAGGTAAAGAACACAACCACACAATGGGTTTTCTACGATATATCATTAAACTAATTATCTTTCGTTTATATTATTAATATTAGTATATTTTGATTAATCGAACGCAAGCTCCAATAAAAGCTATTTAGTTTTATAAATAAAATTCCTGCTACAATTATTTATGTGAATATCTGGTACTCTTTTCAGTGTAAGAGTCATAGCGTAGGCCAGGGATGGCCAAAATTTTTGACTTGCGGGCCACTATGGGCTATAAAATTTGAAAAAGAGGCAACAAGAGTACATTGACTGTCCACTTTCCTTTCTTTGGTGTGCTAAATTTTAATAGAAGGGCTCAAATGGAAATGAGAAAATTCAAAAGAGAAATAAAGAGTAAGGACCGGCCACAATGTCAGCTCGCCATCTATTGGTGAAACGCGGTATTGTATGGACAGACGTATTAATGATTTGTGAAGCATTTTTATTCATTTACTGGACAAGCTCGGCGGGCCGGATTAAATCGTCTAACGGGCCGTATACGGGCCCGCGGGCCTTAGTTTGCCCATGTTTGGCGTAGGCAATGACTTCTAAATGATATGATAGCATTTTAATTTTTTTATTATCTAGGATTTGTTTTTTTTCTTTTGATTGTTTATTTATACCAAATAAAAGTATATTTTTTTGCGTATAAAATAATATCATGGTCTAAAAATATATTCCTCCTCTAGATTTACCAAATCAGAAATGTCATTTAGTCAGTGAACTTTGTCTGAAAAGATTAACATATTTTTTTGTAGAGTCCTTGGAGACTCCTAGATTGAGTGTCTATATATCTTAATTTAAATGCATTTTTTATGAAAAGTACAATTTTGCAGCAAAGGCAAAATAAATTGGTATATTATTACGTTTAGCCAAATCAAATAAAAATCAATCTTTCATCAAAAATTCATATTATTATTTGAATGATAACCTGTAAAAGTCTATTTTCAGATGCTTTAAAATCGAACTACGATGCTAAAATAAATTATAATTTTCAACTGTTGGTTCAAATGTTAAAGATGTATATTTTGTCGTAATAAAAGCCAGGAAGGATTCAAAGCTCTCCTAAAAAAATTGCCGACTTTTTTTCAAACTTATTCATTTCTTCATATTTTTGATGTCTTGGATTTTGATTTCTAGCTGACTCATCACAATAATATGTGAACTCTGTTTAACTCATTAGAGCAATTTGAGCCTCCCTCTTCTCTCTTTGTTTTTCTTTTATAGGTGTATGCACATTACACCCCCTCCCTTAAAAAATTAGCACAACAACAAGCCTTTACTTTTAGATTACATTTTCATATCTACCTTTGAGCACGACCAAATACACTTAGATTTGTACATACAGTACAAGCACAAAAATATGTATATGTCAGGGTGTGTAAAAACCGAATTTTATTGAGTTTTTATCGGTGTTTTCATTATACCATTAAAAAATATTTAGTTTTCTTCATGAACAATTTATTTACACTAAATAAACTAAAAAATAGCATTCTAATTATGTAAAATAATATATATATATAAGATATATATATATAATATATATATATATATATATATATTATATATATATATATATAAATTACATTAGGATTGTTCATAATACCTACACGTAATCTCGATGATACAAAACTGCATCTACGTTATCCGATTAGTTAATATTGTGGTTACGGTTTCTAAAATGGGCATACGTCCAAACTACAATGTTGACGTTCGCGAAAAATTGTCGTTCGTCGTTAATTTTAATGAATCGTTTTGTCGTAATCGTTCGTTTGTCGTTCGCCATTCTGAATAAATTGACAACGTTTTTTTAGAAAGAAAATTTCTGAAAAAAGTACTGAGGTTTTTTTCAGAAAGAAATTTCTGAAAAAAGTGATGACGTTTTTTAAGAAAGAAATGCCTGAAAAAAGTGATGTTTTTTAGAAAGGAAATTTGTCCCATGAAAATTAAAAATCTTTGTCTTTTTTGGCGCCAAAAACGAACGACGAACAATAACAATTCCTTATCGTTCGTCAAAAACTTTGTCGTTCGTCGTTCATCGTTCGCGAACGACAACAAATGAACGATAAATCAACAAGTCTGAAACAAACCAACTTAATGACTTTTTATTTTTTGAGCCGATTGCGAGGCTTGATGAAATGATGAAAAAGCTCTCTCAAGTCCTGAAAAATCCACAATATTTGGTTATAACATGAAAAATATAAAACCCAATGCAATACTTTCTGGATGTCAATTTCTTTTTACTTCCAGTGGTTGGCTCCATTCCTCCAAAGACAAAAACATATTAAGCTTTCTGGTGGCTTATGGGAATAAAAAAATATTTTACCAGAACGCATTGATCCGATGGTTAAAATACCTTCATTCTGTGGGTATTTTTTTTTGTAGAAAATCCCGACCATAAAACCCGGTTTTATTATTGTGTTGTTTAAATATATACACACCCTGTCATATGTAAATATATATTTTATTTATTCGTTTTATCGAAGAAAACTCAAGATGACTCTTATATCTCTTAAAAATGGCTACCATTCATTTTATGTACAATAAAATTTGATTATCTTATTTAAATACATTACTACGAGTTATGGATTCTTACCAAAACCCGAAAGAAACCTGTTCTACTACCTGAAAAATTGGCGGTTTTTTTTCTTCAAATTGTTGAGTTTGTGAGAACTACTATAAAATCATCCTTAGTGATTTTTAGCGATATCAAAAAGGTTGCCCTCAATAACTCACCTAGTAACATGACTTTTTTCTTTTGACACCACTATTGTTTTTTTTTTTTTAAAGTCTGATATTCAGAGTGAGGGTCCATTTATCGGCAGGAGTACGAGCAAACAATTAATATTTTTTATAAATTTAGTATGACAAATTTCTTTATATAATTGATAGTAATAGGTGGAAGTGGAGAGGGTCACTTCAAAGGTGGATTCGCCAATGACGTCATGGATAGACCCATGAAGAAGAGGCAATTTGGAGGATGCTTTTTTCTGATCTCTGAATACCTCATGGCCACTCCTCAAAAGCCGTGAATGAAGTAATACTTAGTTGCATACATCCAACTGCTTTAAGTATTATTCCTTCTAAAATTTTGGTTATTTTCTTTACGTTAGATGTCGCTTGTCCATGAAATTACGTCACAATCCTATTTAAGAACGGATGAAAGGGATTAAGTTTGATGATTTGAAATATATCTAATCATTAGAACATTGTGCGAGATAAAAAACGTCTCCAAATATAAATAATAAAAGGACTTTGTTATTATTTTCAAAGAGCTCTAGCATCAAAGCGCCCCTTACGGACTAAAGAAGAGCTAAAATTTTGGCCAATTCCTTTTGGGAAAAAAGGAAGAATTTAATGTTATGCATGCGCTACTTTACTTTAACGCTTTACTTTTTCAATATCTTGTGATAATTTTTAGAGGAACTTGATATTATTTCGTTTGTCATACTCAAAAGGTAATAGACAACAAAATGAATTAACATCCTTTGACATCTCTTTGACTTTTCAAGATATTGACATTTGGAACCACAGAGTCCTCCTCTCCCCAAAACTATGTAAATATCTTTAGTTCAACTGACCATTGTTAAACATGCCATTATGAAGGCGAAGATATATAAATAATAATAATATATCCATTAGGGTGATTCTTATTTCACGTTTTTCGGATTTGAGAGTCGGGCTCCCCTAGGTTTTTACTTAGTGCATAGAGATCATCTTGTGAAAGTTTGAACGAAATCGAATAATGGGAAATATCCGCTCAACAGGCCCAAAAGTTATTTAGTAAACCTATCTAGGTATTTTTTTTTTCGCCATTCATCGCCTCTAATGTCCTTAATTTCAATGCTATTTTCAAACAATTTGCCGCAAAATGTAGGTATGATTGCAAGGATTCCAAATCAGTTTTTATTTTTATGTGCATTCAAAATCAAACGAGATAATAAGTTTCAAAATGTTCATTTTTTGGGTATTTTACATAAAAATGACTATTGCAAAACTTAAATTTCTTGTTGAATTTGGATGTACATAAAAAAAAACTTATCTGGAATTCTTGTAATCATACCTACATTTTGCGAAAAATGGTTTGAAAATAGCATTAAAATTAAGGACATTAGAGGCGATCGAATGGCGAAAAAAAAATTACTACATAACTTTACTAAATAACTTTTAGGCCCGTTGAGAGGGTATTTCCCATTATTCGATTTCGTTCAAACTTTCACAAGATGATCTCTATGCACTAAGTAAAATTCTAGGGGAGCCCGACTCTCAAATCCGAAAAACGTGAAATAAGAATCACCCTAATATCCATCGATAAATTTGTTGATGAACATAGCTATATATGACCATAAACCAACTTGGTCATATACCAGTTCATTATTTTTTTTGGAAGGATATATAAACAGGAGTAATTGCAACGTCCAACTGACGTCTATCTTCCTCCTGAATTTGGAAGTCCTTATAATCATATACCTGACTAAATAACTCTCAAAGAGTGCCTTAATCATCTATATCTTTCAAGGGCGTTTTTTATATTTTTATTCAATATTTTGAAAATTACAAGAACGCCTGGTTATATTTAAAATATTATTTATTTATGAAGCGTCAAGATAAATTGAATACTAATTTTTGAACAAGAATTTATTCAAAAGCCGGAACTAGATATTAGACACTGGGATCAAGATGGAGGAAGCCCTCGTGAAGAATGTACGAATACTAATTCAATAATCAAATGAAGTGCCGAAGTTATGGTTCCCTCATTGTTGAAAATATCAATTTTTGTGGTCATGTATGGTCCAATAATCGGCACTATTTAAGAATTCGTTCCTTTTCCAGGGATCTTTATGCACTTTAAAAGTCCATAGTGATAAAGGAAGCTATACTCAAGTAAAAGAGAGAGAAAAGAGGGAAGGAGAAGTAGGAGAGAGAGGGAAGGAAAAAAGGGGATTGAGAGAGAGGGAGGAGAGGGGTAATCAGTGCCAATCACCAACCATGTCGGTAGAACCAATAAAGAAAAACAATATCGAATGAATTATACAACTACTTTTACTATTATTATAGTGCAATAAAACATCATTTCATTCCAGGATAATTGTTATAATAGCTAGAAAACCAAAACAGCCCAGCCTTAGACGACCACGTTTCATATAGAACGTAGAACATGATTTTGCATAAACTTATGTTCTTCTACGTTCAATATAAAACGTTGGTCATCGAGAGCTGGGTTGTTTATTATGACGATCCTGTCGCAACTCAATTGTCCTCATATATTTAAAGGAACTGCCTAGAGGATCCTATATCACTCGTCATTTCTATTATTTCCTTCATGGGCATGATTATTTTGAATGATGAGCTCCTTTTTCTCTTCTTCTCCTTCCCTCTTTTCTCTCTCTTTTACTTGAGTATAGTTTCTTTATCACTATGGACTTTTAAAGTGAATAAAGGAGTCCCTGGAAAAGGAGCGAATTCTTAAATAGGGCCAAATAATCTACCTTCAAATTCAGCAATTTGCAAACTAATCGAAATATTCGAAAGGTCAGATATTAGTAGGATGTCTATCGTATAGTAGGCCACGTACATTTCACAGCGTCAAAAATATTGCGGCCGTAGCCGAGAGTGTAGCCGAAGACCGTGAAGCATCGATTCAACACCACTCTAACAACTTGGCACTAATATCAAAGTAATTTTGGGTACTTCAAATTGTCTCAGGATCTCCAACAAGACGGTGACACTCGCCAAACAGCGTGCTTAAAAATGAACATCATTTTGGTGGGCAATTATTTTCCCGTTTTGTACCGGTCGATTTGACACGCCAAGATCATGTGATATCACACCTTTGGATTTTTGGATAAAGGAAGTTGCGGCTAACATATGAAGGGGCTTATTGTCAAGAAATAATTGTAATATTTTTTTGGATTAAAATAAAGTTTTGTTCATAGTATTATATTATATGAGTCTTATTTCTACAGTCCCAAAACCGCTGTTTTGAATGTTTGTTTATCTTTGTTACGTTTATTATGGAATAATTAGTCTCTAATTTATTTTTAAGTCTAAACGTTATTATAATTGTTAAGTAGCACAATTTCCTCTTAAACACTGATATTCAGTTTTGATGACAAAATTATGAATATAAACAATACTTAGCTTTCGAGGAAAAAAAATATACTTTTAAACTCTTGAATTTACAAGTAGATATGTTAAAACGAGGTGCTGCCACCTGGTTTTTTTCTCCAAGTAATAAAAATGAACTTCCGGTGGCTGTTTTGATGAGTTCTCGACGATTCATGGTTTTTTTTCTTCAAAAAAAAAATTTCTGTTCTTTATTATTGTTTACGCAAATTTTTATAGCTAAACATCAATATAATGTTTATACTACTCTTTGCAATTAATTTAAACAATTTAGCACCCGTTTTTTATAGTGACTAGCCTTTGAAAATTTATATACTAAAATCAAAATGACGTCATCACACATTTTTTTGCTATACTCGGTTGTTTATCAGTGTTCACTCAATTTCATACCTAAATATAAAATTTAATATTTTTACTACCTTTGCAATTCATTTAACTCTTTAGACCCGTTTTTCATAGTGAACTAGTTTTGAAAATTTATATGCTAAAATCAAAAATGACGCCATCACACAATTTCTTTGCTATTTCTCGGTTGTTTATCAGTGTTCACTCAAATTTAATACCTAAACATAAATTTAATTCCATACCTAAACATAAATTCAATATTTTTACTATCTTTGCAATTAATTTGAACTCTTTTAAGCCTTTAAAAAAAATAATGCCAAAATCTGATATGACGTCATCACACAATTTCTTTGATATTATTCGATGTTCACTCAAATTTCATGCCTGACATAAATTTTAATATTTTTACTACCCTTGGAAAGTAATTTCAACTCTTTAGCACCCGTTTTTCATATTAACTAGCCTTTAAATTAATTATGCAAAAATTACGTCATCAAACTTTCTTTGCTATACTCGGTTTTTTATAACTTTTGTGATTACGTCCAATCCGTCAAACAATATCCGTGACTATCCTTGAAAGCGTTTCCATTGACATTTTCTCAACGGTTTGATCCAAAATAAGGTAAGGAATATGTTTTATGTTTAATTTCGTGTACCTACCTATTACAAGGCACTATTCTTTCCAACCCAAAGATCATGCAGTGTACATAGTTTTCAAGCATTTCCCGGCGTGGCCATAAATAGACAAAGGGAGTGATGGAATTATGTAAATTAATAACTGCGCATCCTCGAGGAGTTGACGTAATTCAATTTTGTTTATTTTTATCTATTCATATATTTCAACGAGGCATGTCTCAACACATGTCTAAACGCGGGCATAGATTAAATAAATCATTGATAAAAGGTAAAATAGAGGCGGATGGAAAAAATGCAGAGTGATGTCTTCATCTTGTATGAATTGAAAATTGCGAAGGCTATAAAGTTTAAATAATACCCATTTATAACCTTATAATGATATATATATATATGCATTTGATTTTTTATTACTCTTTTGATTGGATAAACTATGTGCAGGAAAAGATGAAGTTCAGCTTCTCTCCTATACATAAATATAAGGGATGAAATATATATGTAGCACGATATTACAGGGTGACCCATGAACACGGCTCCCTTTATCATACATGGGCTTGATAGTACAGTCGTCCCTCGCAAAGTCGCGACGGCCTGGATCCACTACTCGACAACCGCGATATATATGAGGTTCGCGATGCTGACATATATTGAAATTTAGAGCGGTTTGACATCACCCGGCGTTTAAAGCTACTGCCATTTTGTCGTACGTGCGTCTGAATACATGTACGCGTCCGACCTTTTTTTTTGGGTCCGTCATCTTGCTTTTCGAAGATTTACCAATTTTCAACCTCAAATATCTACAAACCACTGAATATTTTTTACAAAAAACGGAGCCAACCGTCGTCGCGTAGTAAAAGGACTGCGAGATGTCGACGGGAGTAGCGGGGGGACCGACTGTAATTACATAAGGAGATCAGGCGATATGTTTCTCTTACATATATTTTTTTCTTTCTTAATAAAAGTACCAAAATCCGCGTCAACTCGCATAATTTCTGTCAATCCAGAACGATTGATTTGGAGTGCAAATCTTTTTTAATCAGAATTTAATATTTTTGATTGTAAATTTTCCCTTCCTGGAGATATTTTTCTCTCCCAATGGTAAGTGAGCTTTTTTTGGAACCTTATTGTGTAACAAAAAGGATAAAGAATAATAAGAAGCATTGTCAGCATGCTACAGATTATAATTTTATTCACGGCTTTGAAGGAGTGTAGTACATCAATTTAGAGATCAGAAAAAGCATTTTTCAAATACAATTGCCTCTTTCTTCATGGGTCCTACTACCTCCATGACGTCATTAGCGAATCCCACCTTGAAGTGCTTCCCCTACTATTTAATTTACTATTATTAACTGAATAAAGCAAAAGCTCATATTGAATATAAAAAAAATATTTATTTCGTTTTGTTCAAATCTGGCGATAATAATCGGACTTAAAAAGTAAAGAACACAGTGTTATCAAATGCATAACTAATCATACTTATTTGTGATTTGCATGAATAATCCCTTTGTTATTTATATCATTCAAGGTCTGTATGAGAAGGTCTGGGCAACACAAAAAACAAACATGTAACAGTGTGACTACTCATGACGTCACTAGAGAAGGATTATTATATATATATATATATATATATCAGCTTGTGAATGGAACGCAAATTGAACGGCGTTCAGCTGAACGCACGTTCATGAACGGAACGCTGAACGGAATGCAATCTTTTTTTTGAACGTTGAACGCAAAAAAAAAGTTTTGTGTTCAGCGTTCATTTTTCCAAACATTTATTGGACTTTTTTTTTCTAAACTCTTATCTAAAAAAACGTCATCACTACGCAGTACTTTTTTTTTAAAATTCTTTTCTAAAAAACGTCATCACTACGCAGTACTTATTTGGGAAATTCTTTTTCTAAAAAAAACGTTATCACGACGCAGTACTTTTTTTTGGAAATTCTATTCTAAAAAAACGTCATCACTTAACGTCGTCACTTTTTTTTATATTTGAACGCTGAACGCTAACGGAACGCTGAACGCAAAACACATGGAACGGAACGCTGAACGGAACGCTAATTTATTTTGAACGCTGAACGCAAAAAGGCTGAACGCTCACAAGCCTGATATATATATATATATATATATATATATACTCATTTTTTCTTTGTTTTTACTTTCTTTTTGTTTATTAAAAAACATCAAAGATAAGTCTGGTAATAATTGGATTTCCTATAAATTAATAATAATTATCGAAGTCTGTAACGTCCACCCTTTTCAAGAAATTTGCGGAAAACTATATTTTTTACTAAATTTTTATAACTTTGACCTTGTATGTCGTCTTTTTTTATAACCAAGAACAGGAAATCCACAATGTTGCTAACATTTCTAACATTTGAAAGATAAGACAGCCCTAATATATATATATATATCTATAATATATCTCTATATATATATATATATAGCTATCTATATATATATATATATTATATATATATATATATATGTATATATATATATATATATACATATATATATATATTGCATGTGTGGTGTGTATAAATAAAATAAAATAAGTATATATTTTAAATATAAATTAAATATATATTCGTCTCGAGTGACATCATTGAGTAGTTATACTGCTAAGATTACATTTGTTTTTGTATTGCCCAGACCTTGTATTCATCAGTCTTAATTCGTTTAACCGTTCATACACATGATGAAAATATAATGAAGGAGGCTCAAAATGAATATTTCCAAGCCCTTTCTAGTTTAACCTACCTACCAACCTTCCTACCTCTTACAACAACAAATTATCTTCTGTCCAGGAGCGTAGCATCCACCAATGTAGGCGATGCATATACATTTGGCCCCGAGGGATGGTGGGATCGAGCCACTGAAAAAAAGAAAAAGTAAGGAAGAAAAATCTACTATGATTTCTTTAAATCAACATGAGATTTGCGATGATAATTTAAATATATTTTTAAAAAGTTGAATGACTCATCTCATCTTTTTTTTTTTCTAAATAAAATGTTTCCTGACTGCTAAGTACAAAGTGCTCTTTCCTGTAGGCTCAGCACTGCTGCGGCAGTCAGCTGACTACACCTGCACCTCTCTCAGCACGTGAAGAGGTGGGCCTGCCATGATGAGACAATTTATCTGGCGCGAAATCTTACTGCATTTAACCAATCATTTAAGAGAGCTTTTCTTAATAAAACCATCTAAGCTGATCAGCCTTGTATTATTCACCATGCCTGGTCCAGGAAAATGCGCAGCATCAAAAGATACGAAAGAAAGAAGAAGCTGACAAAATTGCCAAGGTACCCAATCAAATACATTTATAAAAGTCTGGTCACCCTGTGACCGGGACACACTAGCTGCTTGCTACCATGAAGTATTGCCATAACTAGCGGTATATAAGGAACCAAAATCACCTGAACTGTCAGTGGGTAACTTTGAAGGACAGGTATTACTTAAGGGGTCGTAACATGTTAATTTTATTTGTATTAATGCAGGACTATGGAGGCAATGGGCTTAGGGAGGCCAGGGATTCAGTGTCAACACAGTCACAGGAGGATCAGGACAGACAAAGACCAAGAAAGCCTGGATCGAGTACTACTACGGGCCGCTAACACAACATAGGAGGATGGAGATACAGTGACAGCAGCACAGCCCCTCAGCGGCCCCCTGTGCCTCCATTACGAAACAGTTTAGCCTTTTTAAAACGATAATTATAGTTACAGGTAGGTCTTTGTGTACCCAGCCGTCCTTTCCCAATAATGAGAAAAAAGGCGTTATTTTAATGTCTCACATTACCATACCAGAACAAAGGTTGGTATTGAACTCTATCGTACCTGGCTTTGTTACTCCCCTATATTGGACCTTGCTTACTGCGAGTCATGCAGGCTGTTTGTAGACCGTATTCCACCATTCTACAAGGAAGCTTGGGTGAATGGAGTTAGAGATTGGGGAATTTATCTCAAAATTATAAATTGCTGTGAGTCTCAAATGTATTGTTTAGCTTGTAACGTGTATGACCAGTGGAAACTGACGTTACAATGAATGTGGAAATGGAGAGGGATGTGCACAACGCTATTACGTTTTGGAGACGAGTGTTGGAACGCATTGTCAAGGTGACCCTAACGCTTGACACATGCAACCTGTCATTCGGTGGCAAAGGGAACGCTTGAGACAGCAAACAGCGGCAGCTTTCTTTCCTTATCCATTGTTGGCAACCTATGACCCTGTCCTTAAAGAGTTGATAAGTCGTCCTGAAGGTTCAGTTAAGTACCTTAGCCCTGAAAGTCCGAACGAGATCATATATAGATTGGCACAGCGAGTTAAGGAGGACATAACGGTTGAATATCGAAGCACCGTTTCATTCGGTTATATGGATACAATGCAGGATCTGTCCAAGCCCGACCATTTAAACCAAGTACATAGATATGTAACCATAGTCAGGAATATAATGGACATAGCGTTTATTTAAAAATAACAGAGGCTTTTTGTGCCTCAAGGAAACAGCTAATATGCTGCTGGTGACCTTTGAAAAATCAATAATAAAGAGCATTGAAGCAAATTGTTTGGATTTTTCTAGCGTGGGCTAGGCTATGACTGAGCAGCGAACATGATGGGTTTATATTTTGGTGTCGATGCAAAATTATAGAATATGAACCACTTGCCCCATTGTGCAACTCACAATTTGAATCTAGTCCTTAATGATTTTGTGAAATACATTACTGAGCTGAAGGAGATTTATGACTCTGTCAAAATGATTACACGCTCTTTGTCCAAAGTATTAAAATGTGCTCGAAGATGTCTGACACACTCCCGATGAGTCGGGGGTCCCTGGTCTTGCAGGCGCTGCTTGAGGGCTGAATGCCCTGTCGACGACAGCACGAGGGTCCCCGGTATCCTTCAGCTGCTGCTTGAGCTCAGCAACCCTTCTTCTGTCGATCCTAGCAGCTCAGAGACCTGGGTGTTGCTGATGGTGTTGCCCTTTATACAAGAATCTGGATAACGACAACCTGGGTTTCTTGCTCGTTCCAGA
>CP045907.1:2494973-2523438 GCA_013387185.1 Caligus rogercresseyi | reverse complement strand
CAATGCATTTAGAACAGTTTTTATAATTTCGATATCTGGCATGAAAGTAAAAAAAAAGATCACTTGGAGGATGAAGTATTGATCATACTAAGTAACTACTTTTAGGTGATTAATGAGGTTGCATTTAATATTATTGTGATTTGTTACGAAGAAAAAAAAAGTTTGCCTTTTATTTGCAAGTTCCTTAAATAATTGGATAACAATATTGAAATGCAATTTTCCAAATCAGAGTAACTCTCTAAAAAATAAAATTATTTTGACACTTGTAAATAATTATATGTAAATAAAAAGCAAACCTTTTTTTTTTCTTCGTAACAAATCACAATTATATTAAATGCAACCTCATGATCAACTAAAAGTAGTTACTTAATATGATCAATACTTCGTCCTACTAAATTTATATTTCTTTATTTCATGCCAGATATCGAAATTATAAAAAAGTTCTGAAATGCATTGACATATACCAAAAATATATTACATATTGATTATAGTCATAGACTCGAAACAAAGAATATATCACCGCTTAACTAGAACACTAAAATATGGTCAACTTTTGGAAATATATAGCCGATTTTTTCAATTAGTACGAAAGATATATAAATTATAAAAACGGATTTGAAATACAAGATATAGTATAAAAATAAATACTACTGACATTTGTGGTTATTCTTACTTTCCACGAAGATAACTGGGCCTGAACCATTAGAAATGATGAAAATTGTAAATTTCAAAAAAGGTCATAAAGGCCAACCCTTTTTTCGGACAAATTTTTAAGTGGCATTTTTGGAATCTACGTAAAAAATGGGACTCAAATTAGGAATTTCAGCCAAAGGACAAACAAAGACCTTAATTTTGTTACATAGTGTTATAAATCTAGTTGATGACGTCTTTGTTGTGAGAGCTTTGGCGTTAAGTAGAAGAGTTACTAATTGCTTTATTTTTTTTGCGGAGGGAATTTATAAGTCGTAAGTATGAAGGCCTGTTACAATCAATGTTTGTTGAGTATGGGAGGAGTATGATAGTCCACACATATTTTATCTTAGTTTCTATTAAACTTCATGCAACTTTGTAATACAACATACAAGGTTATTTTTGTCAAATATAGCATGTAATAGAAATGTTACTTTCCTACTTTGCATCAAACACCCGACTATCACTCAAAGAAGGTTGGCAAAGTGGAACATCGTCCAATGAATATCGTGATCAAAAGTGTTTCACTCATCCAATATTTGTCATCATGGGATTCAAAGTAGGGTCTGGAAACCTGCTTATTCCTATATTAGTTATCAAGGTCAATTACAAAAAATATGAATTCATTCATCCCTGAAGACAGGGAGTTGTTTTATCTAATTGATAAAGTAATAATAATCTATGTGATATTTGCACTGTCTTACTATAATATATATAGAGATCCACTTCGTGATGCACAAAATGTATTAATAGTCCCAATCCAGCGATCCAAGTAATAGGACTGACGATTGACACCAGTAGACTTCCCAGGCTATCCACAGTCGCCTGAAGACAACTCTTTGATAAACTGGCCCGGAATAGTGACAGGAAGGGAGTAGCTTACGGCTCTTAGGATATCCGGAGTGAGGATAGGGGCCAAAGGACCCCAGAGTAAAAAAGTAGGAAATATTATGGCAAGGCCTACTGAATCACCTGCTCCACGACGTGAACAAATTGTTGAGAGAAAAAAACTCCGACCACCATGCCGCTCAGGATTGCAGAGCAAAAAGGAACATGATTAGGAACAAAAGCGGCAGGGAAAATGGCAGGACGCTCCTTAGAAAGCCGAGCAGAGAAGACTTGAGCGGAAAAAGCAAATGGACTGAACAAGGATTTGGGAGACTAGGCACACTCGAAAGGATACTCCAGCTAGAACCAGTCGAGCCAAAGTCCCGCTTCCTTTTCGCTGGCCGTCAAGTCCGCTGTTAAGGCTAGTGCCATGAAGTACAGAACTGCGTTCATCATAAGGGAAGCATTCCCATAGGAGCTCCATTTGAGCACTGAATCATTTAGAAAGTCCAGCTTAAGCAACAAGTCCGAGGGCTCGATGGTATGGAGACAGACCTTCAGAAAGTCTGAAGAGTGTCTTCCACGCGTATAATAAATCCCAGTAGACACTGCATCGCTGATAAGCTTGTGGATGTGTTCCAAATAAACGCCAATGAAGATTTTTGAAGAATCTGTTGAGAGTAATTTATTACGAGCTAGAGACCTGGAGAAGTCCTTTGGAAAATGAATAGCGGCATAAGAGTGTCCTTTGAGCACATGTTTTTCGCCTCAGCTAATGATTCAGCGTAGGTCCCGTAGTGATTTACCCTGAGGAGGCCTCTTGAGAAATATGGTACAAGATCTGACAAGAGGAATTGGCCATAAAGTCCATATTTGCGTCAAAAGAGAGTCCATACTTGGACACGTAAATGGAATCCTCTCTCCGCAGTCCCCTGATTCCTCATTGAATACACTCAAAGTAATGTCTCTCAGGGGCCGCCCAATGGAGCAAATGAATATGAAGAGTGTCACCAGGGCAGAATGGCTTGAAAACCATGAAGATTTATGCCGCTTCAAGACAACCATGTTTTTATAAGACATTATCCAAAGAGCGTCCATGAATTTAATAGGGTTTGATGACAGCTCGAGGATCTTTGTAAAGAAGGTGAGAGAGTTCTTTTGATAGCCTTGAATTTGCTGAGATGCTGATCATCATTTCCTATAGGATCCCTTGGTCCTCCAAACAGTGATCATAGTACTTTTCATTTAAGTCCTTGGGGTCAATCACATTCCCACGTCGAGGATGCGTCCTCTCGAAGAAAAACATAGGAAGATGCCAATGCAGCTCTTCCGTGTAGTGAGTGGGACCAAGAGGGTACTCCCACTTCGGACCAATTCACGGAAGCATTCCCACATCTTCCTTCGCAGCAAGGGGTCCACTCCCACAGTGGGCTCGTCTAAAATAATGAAACTGGGGTCTGTGGATGATTGCACAACAGAGGGAGACCCTTCGCTTTGTCCCTCCACTCAGATTTGATATTGATCGACTCCCCGGTATCTCGAGGTATGAAGAAGCTCCTGAATCACGGATGGCAGGTGTACCACCCCATGAAGCCTCCCATAAAACATGAGAATTTCCTCCACCGTGAAGTACTCGTGGAGACAAAGGTCTTGAGGCATGAAGCCGAGGGAATCATAGTTCCGTTCTATTACAGCGTGGGCCGGCTGACGCAGTCCCACAATGGCGGAGAGAAGCGAAGTTTTCCCAGAGGCTGAGGGCCCAAGAAGGGCTGTTATCCCACCCCGAGGAATGACCAGGTTAATATTCCGAAGGGCTGAGTACCGTCTGCATGGGTCAACTCAAGATTCCTCACTTGGACAATAGGGGAATAATCCATACTACATTATTGAGAAATGAAAACGCATTAACTCCTTTATCTACTTCTTACAACAGATAATATTTTATTTTGATTCTTTAATCTTACAGTACAAGAAACAAATCCTCTTTTTAAAGGGGGAACATATAGCTTGCCCAAATATGAGAAAAAGGGACAAAGGTTAAAATATAACATACATATATTTTTTTTTCTTTCTATGTCTCAGCAGGAAACAAACCAGGTAAGTCCTCTTCATTCATCTCTTCATTTTCAAAGTCCCATTCAAACTTTTTGCTAAGTAGCCTTGAAACTTGTGTGCTCTGCGTTTAACGCTCTCGGGTAAGGAGGAGCAGCCTCGGACGTTGGAGAAGAGGTCGTTAGTATCGATACTAAGAAGTTGTTGGAGGACACATGTCCACAAAAAAGTCCTCAGGGACTCTTTGATCTGTAAAAAAAAAAACAAAAAAATGTAGAACTACATAAAATTATGTATTGTATGCATATATTTATCGTGACTCAAGAGTTCGTATCCTCCTAGTAAAGAGGAGTATCAAGGATCAGTTCACAACGTATAACGTCCTTCTAGAAAAAAAAAAGAGTTGGATACCTTGCTTACCATTTAAAGGGATTAAGTTTGATTTTTTGAAATATATCACTTTTTTTCAATATAAAAAACGTCTCCAAATACAAATAAAGTGTTTATTTATAATAAAGTCCTTTTATATTTATATTTGGAGACGTTTTTATCTTGTAGTGATTTGATATATTTCAAATCATCAATTTAATCCCTTTAAACCGGTTTTAAATAGGATTGTGACGTAATTTCATGACAACGACATCTAACGTTAAAGGAAATTACCAAAATTTGGGCCAATTTTTTTTGTTTACTTTTTCCTTGCATGCGCCACTTTACTTTAAGCTTAAATACAAATAATAAAAGGACTTTTGTTTATTTTCAAAGAGCTCTAGCATCAAAGCGCCCCTTACGGACTAAAGAAGAACTAAAATTTTGGCCAATTCCTTTTGGGAAAAAGGAAGAATTTATGTTATGCATGCGCTACTTTACTTTAACGCTTTAACTCCGACATGTCTCTTCCCTCATCTTATTGAGTCAATTGTGCATCCACTTATAAAAGTCGGTACGCTGGGCAAAACTTTGCGAATAAAATATGGAATCGGATCACGTTTATCTTCATGATTATATATATTGAAATTGTACAGTGTTCCCCCTCCATATTTTGTTCATTTGTAGACTCGTTGATTAAAAAATGTAAAGAAAAAGGAAACAGTCAACCAGCTCGTATTTTATTGCACATATCGAATGCAAAAGGCGCTTCATGTAAAGTACGAGAGTATTTTTTAGATATCCATTGTTGCTGGAAGGAAAAAAAGAAAGAGTTTCACTCTTTCTCTAGTTTTGGTCTGTCGCTATCGTTCCCCAACTATGGAGAGCTAACTAATACTCAGATCTACCATACGTCGCTTCGGTACTCTCTATTCTCTATGATATACATCTATATATGACGTTCGCACAAAAAATTGTCGTTCACCACAAGTTGTCGTTCGTCGTTAATTTTAAATTGAATCGTTCGGTCCATTGACAACAGTTTTTTTAAAGGGCTTTTTTTCTCTGAATTCTGAAAAAAAGTGAGGACTTTTTTTTTAGAATAAAATTTTCTCATGAAAAAGAAAAAATCGTTATCCTTTTTGGCGCCCAAAACAAACGACAAACAATAATGATTTTCCGTGTCGTCATTGTTCGCCAACGACGACACAAATGAACAATAAAATCACAAGTCTGATATATATATATCTATATTAGGGATGCAAGTTATCGATAATAGATTAATCGTTAGTTGTTTCATTTAGTCGACTTTTAATCGATTAATCGTTAACAGCTCCACGATTAAGGAACCAGTTTATCTGTGATTTGGGGTGGGGTAAGTGCATCTTTATTTTTATGGGAAAAAAATTTCATTTCAAAGTTTCATTAACTTCAATAAGAGGGGCGCAATCGGTCAATTATTGCAAATACATAAACTTAATAGTTTCATAACTTCAAATAGAGGACGCAATCTGTCGATTAATTGCAACTAATAAACTTAATAGTTTCATTGACTTCAAATAGAGAGCAATCTGTCGATTAATTGCACTAATAAACTTTAATCGTTTTAAAATTAGTCGATTATAATCGTTAGTCGATTAACTTTTGCATCCCATTATATATATATTATATAAAACTAAATAGATTTTTGTAGACTGGATATATATATAGGTATATATATTATATATATATTATAGATATATCAGATAGATGAAAAGGTAAACAGTTCACTACTCAGGAAGAAAAGTGCACTTCAGTATAAAAACTGGAGCTGTTATATAGTAAATATAAAGAAATCACGTTGACAAAGTATTTTTCACAACACGGTTTCATGGTTATATTTAACCAATCTTCAGGTTCAAATACAAATATAATGATGGAGTAACCTTTGGACAATTAAATTAAGAATAAATGAAATAAAATAATAAACAATAACAAAAGAAAAACGAAAGAAACAAACAAAGAAACAAAAGAAACATATAAACACATATAATATCTATAATAATTTATTATGGTGGTTCTGGTTTTCTTTTAGAATTTTTATATTTTTTACTAGTGTACATGCAGAGCCATCTTTCCAAAAAACGGAGCAAGAAGATGCAATTTATGTCTCACTGAAAAATTATGCATGCTAAGCATGACAAATCAACCCTTTTAAACCCAAAAAATCGAAATTTTAAATAAATGCATTCATGAAATAAATTCAAATAAAAAATATAAAAATTCTAAAAGAAAACCAGAACCCACCCTAATAAATTATTATAGATATTATAGTTTTATATGTTTTTTTTGGGTCTTTCGTTTTTCTTTTGTATTGTTGTATATTTTTTCATTATTTCTTTAATTTAATTGTCAAAATGTTACTCCCTCATATTGTATTTGAACCGGAAGATTGGTAAATATAACCATGAAACACAGTGTTGTGAAAAATACTTTGTCAACGTGATTTCTTATATTAATATATATATATATATATATATATCGATAACTACATCATCACCTTAATCATAATCATTACAAAGGACAGGCTTGTGAGCGTTCGTTGAACATATTTTTTTGCGCCGATAGGATTTTTAGCCAATACGGAACGTGATTTTTATGTTCCGTTGATTGACGAATCATCTGCGAAGCGGCATTCAATTTTTTCCGTTCCGTTCACAAGCCTGTAAAAAAGACGATTCACATGCCTGAAAGTAAATATCCGTGATGAGACAGGAAAATAGATCAGGGTATTTTGTTAGAGCATCATCACAGGAGCAGAGCATGATGAGAAGATTTTTCCATTGCTCAAAAGAATCGTAGTGTTGGCCCACAAGGAAACAGATGAAGGCAAACTGTACTTCGGCCAAAACCTCATTCACACTGAAAAAAAAATTAAAATTATAAATGAATTATTAGTTTAATAATTTATGATATTATTATTATTTAAATATGGCATGAATTAGTCAAAAGTTATAGGAATCAAGATGGTCTATTTCATGTTTTATGAAGTGTGAAACGTCAGGTATCTTGTTGTTATTCTTCTTCACTTCATCAAAAATATATTTTGATTTATTTCTCCCATAGAGATATTAAGACATGGAGAGCTTATTGGATTCTTCAGAGCAATACGTCATTGTGTCCAATATAAACAAATCTTTCTATCTTTATGATCAACTTACGATGATGTAGATCAAATTAATTTGTTTATGTAAGACACAGAAATCAGCTGAACGATGTTTCTCGGCTATTGAAGGGAAAAAAGCTCTCTATATCTCTATTATCTCTTACGATGGTCATTATTGGCACCTGTCGGCAAGCAAAAAATAAGCTCCTTGGCAAGTTACACGTACCTTATATTTCAATATACCTTGATTATTTTTTTTATAATTTAAAAGTTGTCTCTATATTTTCAACATTTGTATTCATTTTTGGAATTTGCAACATTTATTAGTATTTCTATATTTATTTACTTTTTTGCATTTTCCCCTTAATTAGTATTTGTTGCATTTTTCAAGTTGGCAGCAATTTGCAATTTCACAAACTTTTATTTGTATTTTTGACATTTAAGTCACTCTAAAAGACATGTGGTCGACAGCATATATTGGACTGTATATACAGATAAACTCCATCTATAAGGGATCTTTTTCAATTCATAATCTTCTAAATATCATTTTTCAAATGGCTTTTCTCACTGATTATGTGCGCTCATGGAACTCGAGACTTGATCCGCATATAAGCTATTAAAGTCCCCCAGAAAGGACTCTAATTGAAAAGACGTGTCCAGGCTGTTTCGAGTTAGTTCTGCAGGGCTGGCACCCTGTGGATACTTTGCAGGGATGGCCGTATAGCGAATGTTTGTTCCGACTTTGGTCTTTAAGTCCGGTATCTGAAAAGGGGAAAGAGTTTGGGTTGGAAGGATTATTTATTGGTTACATACATTATTTGTGGCTACTATTAATTTGACATACAATAGTGGGAATAAAAAATAATGTTATCGAAAAATCACCAAAAACATGATTTTTTTTTCCAATTGATAACAAAAACTAGAAATTCAAGTTTTGAAATAGTCTTTTTAATGGAAAATACCCCAAATGAATATTTTGAAACTTTGTTATCTCGTTTGATTTTGGATGTACAGAAAAAATAAATTTGGAATCCTTGCAAGCATACCTAGATTTTGTAGCATTTTTAAAAAATATAATTGAAATTAAGGACATTAGTGGGGATCGAATGGCGAAAAAAAAAATTACTGCATAATTTTACTACTTCATAACTTTTCGGTCCATTGAGGAGACGCTTTTTCGATGATTTTTTGAGGAGAACCTTCCCATTTTTCGATAGTGATGATCCAAAGATCAACAAATAGTATGCAACCTAATAGTACTATTATTTGTGTTTTCCCCTGAATATGAGCAGTTGCTGTATTTGGTTAATAATAACAATATTTATTATTTAATAAAGGATATTGGAGCAGGGCCAGTTTTTGCTATGGGCAATGTGAGCAACTGCCCGGGTCGCAATCTATTTGAGGACACAAAAATCGCCACACACTGCGGATCATGTCCCAATCTCTATTTCTGCCGGACGCCGCACTGGAGCTCATCGCAGCTCGAGCGACAGCTGGATGCGGATGCAGCTTAAAAATAAAACATCCGGAGCACGCAGGGGGCACATAAGCAGTACGCAGTGTAGCCGTTCTGCAACCAAAATAATTTTGCTGCTTCCAAAATAATTTTTACCTCCGCCGAAGGAGGTATTGTTTTCACTGCCGTTGGTTTGTTGGTTTGTCAGCAAGATAACTCAAAAAGTACGGAACGGATTCGGATGAAACTTTGTGGAGTTGTTTGAAGTGCAAAAAGAAAAAGTGATTAAATTTTGGCATCTCTGAGTACTTCTTTAAGATGCCCAATGAGCTAAACACTAATAAATATTTCAAGTTAGCCTACTCTGCCATAGATGTCGCTGTGCTGTGAAATCGGGTGCCGGGAGCGTCTTCCTCTCGGAATTTCTGTTGAGGTGAACCCTCCCCCGTCCCTCTAGGCCAGCCCAGTCGTGAAAAATCTGCCTCGGAAGGCTCATAAGGACCCCGTGACGGCGAGGTTTGCACTCTCTGAGTATTTACATGCCTCTAGTTTTCACTGGCGTTGGTTGTTGGTTGGTTGGTTTGTCAGCAAGATAACTCAAAAAGTACGGAACGGATTCGGATGAAACTTTGTGGAGTTGTTGAATGCCAAAAAAACAAGTGATTAAATTTTGGCATCTCTGAGTGCTTCTTTTAAGATGCCAAATGAGCTAAATACTAATAAATATTTCAGTTAGCCTACTCTGCCAATAGATGTCGCTGTGCTGTGAAATTGGGTGCCAAAGCGTCTTCCTCTCCAAAATTTCCGTCGAGGGAACCCTCCCCCGTCCTCTACGCCGCCCCAGTCGTGAAAAATCTGCCTCGGAAGGCTCATAAGGACCCCGTGACGGCGGAGGTTGCAACTCTCTGAGTGTATATATGCCTCTAGTTCTATTTTATTTATTATCATTATATTAGATTATTTCTAGTTAAGATGTTGTAATTAGTGTTATTTGTAACACTGATGGGAGGGGGCGCCAATGGAGTGTTCGCACAGGGCGTAAAAGTAGCCAGGACCGCCTCTGTATTGGAGTAGTTGTTTCAAAGGATTTTTAAATAAAATGGATGTAAGTCACTGAGGAAATACAATTAGAGATATTTTTAGGAATGAATTTCTTCTCTCTGAATTACTGATATTCACACCTCAACAACCTCCCCGAGTCAAGTGAATCTTTAATACGTAATGCCAACTGTTTGTTTTTTGTTGTATATTTCCTCTTCTTTTCTTTCAACCCCTCAATTTCCAAAAATAACATCTTTTCTGATCCCAAGTCATAGAGATATAAATATATAGAGAGCTGATTCCCTTCACTAGCAGAGAACAACGTCGTTCAGCTGTATTCTGTGTGTTCATAATAAACAAAGTAATCTGTACTACGTCATCGTAAGCTGATCAAAGAGATAGATTCTATCTCTATGATCAGCTTACGATGACGTAGATCAAATTTACATAATACATCGTTCAGCTGACTTCTGGACACAATGACGTATTTCTCTGATGAATCCAATAAGCTCTCTATATCTTTATATCTCTATTATCCCAAGTTATATGTTGTAGGGCCAAGGAAACGGTTGAAAGTAAAGGTCTACCGAATTATGGGCATCAATGGTACAGTAATGTAACTATTGGTATAGAGTAATACTGACATCAATGTTTGCCAATACTTGATTTTTTCGAAGATTTATCTAAAAATTATCTTTGATTACATTTCAAGGCGCTTTCAAATACATATTATTAATTTGTTAAAAAAGTATCAATCTAATCTAATGGATGAAAATATTTTTTTGGGATAGGAGAGGGGGATTGAGGACTGAAAGTTCATTTTTTATGTCGCCGCAAATGTCAAGAAATGGTTTTAAATAACGTATAATGTTATTATTTCATATTATATTTAAAAATGTATAGGCTGATTAATCAGCTAACGGCTTTTTCTTTAAAAAACCCTATTAGTAATGTATCGGCCTTTAAAATCAACTATCCGGCGACCTCTAGTTGCAATAACCGTAATAGTAGAATTTGCGTATGAAGTAATCATTGTCTTACTGAACTAATAGTGCTTCGAGGGGAAAATGACACGAAGAGATTTTACTACTATCAATAAGTATAGCAAATACTTAGCAATATGGATTATGCTATAAACTTAATGAATTATCTCTGCATACCATTTTCCATTCAGAGTATTAATTTAATTTGGAGGCGCTTACTTCATCCGGATGAGCCGGGATACCGCCTCGGCTCCTCATAACAAACTCTTCTGGCACAAGTTGCGTCACAGAGGTAATGATCCCATTGGAGGACGGCTCCAAGCGACTCAGCGTTGCATCAGATATCTTATTCGTCAGGGAAACCCACTTTTTCCAATTGTCGTAGGGATACGCCCCCAAATGAGAGTCCAGGGTACGGAGATGATCTTGCTCAAAGGCTTCAATTTCCTCGTCAAAGGCTTCCTCCCTTGGATTCCAGCGTTTAACGAGGACTTCACCCTTGGAAAATTTGTGGAAAAATCCACTGCGTGGGGATAATTGATTATCTTTGCTCACGGATCTGAAAAAGTGCAGGGATGCTTAAAAAATCTTAGAAAAATATGATATTAACAAATATTTTAACATCTGGGTTGTAGCCCAAGCATGTAATTTGAATAATATATTATTAGCATTTTCGGTCATTTGAGTCTTCTAAAATAAGAGTTTAAAATAATTCCAATTGGTAGTCAAATGTTTAAACAAGTAAACAGACTTCAAGCTGCACAATCTGAGCTCAAGAATAGAGTTGTAGCGAAACCCAAACAAAAAAAATATTATTAAATAAAAAAGGACATTTATATTTAAATAACAAGGGAGAAAAAAGTCAAAGGTCGTTTAAACATTAAATTTATAGAAGCTATTTACAATTACAAATATTAAAAAAGACAGAGAACCGGCAAAACTTTCATCCTTCCTCCGAAATGAATCGTTTAGTCCGCAAATTTCAAGAAGACAAGGCCATGTACATTTAAAAAGAAAAAAAAGCTTCTTTAAAATCTATATTAATTATTATATACAAGTAAATTTCATAAAAGTTTCAATATCATATTAAAATCATTAAATATTCTTTGAATGTTTAAATAAAATTATACAACAAATAATATAATAAAAATAAAATATATAATCAAACGAATCCCAGCTTTTTATGTTGCGCTATAGTTCATAAGATTTTCAAAATGACATTTTTTTCTTGACCATATTATCCACAATGTATGAGGAAAACTATTGGGGGTATGACTTCTGTAGTTTACTTATTAATATGTTTAGAGTAGACCAAGGTATATTGAAATATAAGGTATACCCACATTACGAAGAGAGCTAAGTATTTGCTTGACGGATTGACGTCAATTTTTATTTTATTCACAGTTTAGAAAACCTCAAGGAGAATACATAAATGTTCTCCTTGGAAACCCACACATCAAATTATATATAAAAGTATATATACAGTCGGCCCTCGCTACTACGCCCCTCAACATCTCGCAGTTCTTTTACTACGCGACGACGGCTTGGCTCCCGTTTTTTACAATTTGGGGGTACTAAAATTAAGAAATATTCAGTGGTTTTTAAGATATTTGAGGTTAAAAACTGGTAAATCTTCGAAAAAGCAAGATGGCGGCCCAAAAAAAGGTCCGGCCGCGTACATGTATTCAGACGCACGTACGACAACAAGGCAAAATGGCGGTAGGTTTAAACGCCGGGTGATGTCAAATCTCTCTAAATTTCAATATATATCAACCCACATATATATCGCGGTGGTCGTGTAGTGGATCCGGGCCGTCGCGACTTTGCGAGGGACGATGTATATAAAATCGATGCTAATTCACAGTGAAAACTATATAATAAGCATTTTAGCTTAAAAATTAGCATCGTAGCTGAACAAACATTTGTTAAAAACTCTTAAAGAATCAAATGTTTACATAAAATCAAACACAGTTAAAGATGTTTCCCAAAAAATTTTATAAATCTTGGCATAATTAAAAACTACCGGTAAGGGAAGAATAGCGTTTATTATGACATTAAATAAACATACCTTGTATTCAATATACCTTGAAGTAGACAGCTTCTAATTTCACTATTTTCTTAGAAAACAGAACCACTACGAAAAATGCATATCTCTTGAAAAGCGTCCAATATAAAGCAGATATCTTACGAATAATAGATGAAATGAAGACCCGGAGGAATCATTTTTATTCCCATAAACTTATGCCCCGTTCTCCAGGAATTAAGATCAATCCCAATCTCAGTTTTGAGAGGAACGTCCAAAAGTACACAAAAGGCACCCTCCTCAAATAAATGCCTTGCAACATTGGAATCCATTTCCAGGCCCGAATCTGATGTGGAGCTTCCTTGAATCATATCGATGATGATGATATTAACAAGCCCGAAGAAGAAATTCCCTAGTAATAACTTTTAGACTTTAGAGTTTATTCCAAGATTCTCCTTGGTTTATTCACTCACAGTAGGTTTGTTTTGATCAAATTAAATTACCATTGACGTCTTTGGTGAATGGACTCTTGATATTCTCTTACCAGCAACCCCTGATATTTGAATATATTACACTATGTAAGAGGATTTTGCCCCTAGGCTGAAATTCCTAATTTGAGTCCCATATTTTACGTAGATTCCAAAAATGCCACTTAAAATATCGTCCGAAAAAAGGTTTGGACTTTATGGCCCTTTTTTGAAAATCAGGATTTTCATCATTTTTAATGGTTTTCGCCCAGTTATCTTCGTGCAAAGTAAGAATAACCACAAATGTCATAACTATTTATTTTTCTAGTATGTCCATGTACTCCAAATCAGTTTTTATAATTTCAATATCTTTCGTACTATTATAAAAAATAGGCTTTCTGTTTCAAAAAGTTGATCATTTTTTAGTGATCTATTTAAGCGGCTATATTTTTTTTGTTTCAAGTCTATTGACTATAATCAATATGTAATGTATTTTTCGTATATTCAATGCATTTCAGAACAGTTTTATAATTTCGATATCTGGGATGAAAGTAAAGAAAAGATCAATTTAGTAGTATGACCAAGATTTCATATTGATCATACTAAATAAACACTCAAATTAGGAATTTCAGCCTGGGGGCAAACAAAGACCTTAATTTTGTTACATAGTGTTATTCATGCTGAGTTGATAAAAAAATAGTTTTCTAATATTTGACGAGTAGTAAAATAGCTTACTTTTTGTGCATTCATGACAAATTAAAAATGTAACCTTTAATTTAATTATCATTAGTGGATCTTCAATAAATAAAAAACGTACATGAACCAAATCTCACACAATAAATAGTGTCCTTGGATATGTAACTTTTAGTTTTTTGCATTATTTATCATATTAGAGGACAAATATTGTAACAAAAAGAGACTTCTTTGACTCGATAAATACTTTTTGCAATCAATTATATATATATTTGTTATAACATTGGTCATTCTCTATTGTTAATCATTTAGAAAATATAATGATGTATATAGTAGGAAGACTATTTTATTAATAAACATTCCTATCAAGAAATGGAATGCTGTTGGATGTATATTTTTGACTTATTTCCATATCTAATTATAGTATATAACCTTATAGATACGCTATCAATTAAATATGGCATTAGAGCATAATTTTGTGAATGTCCAATAATTTATAAGCAGGAGGTTGCGTGAGTTACTATAAGCAAGGTCTTTTTATATAGGGGGCCTTACTAACGCTATTGTTGTTATTATTTTTCATCATTGAAAGGAAATAATAAACAAAGTTTTTTTAACGGATCTTTTCCATTCCTGGTCATGTCGTCCGGAGGAGGCGAGTCGGTAAGTCGTGGCAGCAGTCGTGGTACGAAGCGTAAGGCCGATAACGCATCTGGGAGCACGAGCAAGAAAACCCGGGGTGAGCTTTACCGCCCTCCCTCCCCGGCAACGGCTATCCCCGAGAGCATCCCTTCACAAGGACGGCTACCGCTACATCCTTGCCGAGGCGGATCCACACGCGCCTCATAAGCAGGAGTTTGACGAGTCCAGCGAAATGGCGGGGAAGCCCATTCCAGGGTTCCTTTGCCGAGCACTCGTCTCTCAGAGTCTTCTCCTCTCCTTCCAAGACCGTGCGCAGCAAATCAACCTCTCAGAGGACCGCCTCTCCCTCACGGGCTACAAGTTTTACTGTACGGCCCGCTCGAATCACTCTGTGAGTCGAGGGGCCTGGTTCTTCGAGACACGAATCACGGATCTCCCTGAAGGGGCAGCCACACGAATCGGCTGGGCCCAGAAGTACGCCAATCTTCAGGCTCCCCTGGGATTTGACAAGTTCGGCTACTCTGTTCGCTCCAAGAAGGGCACCAAGTTCCACGAGTCCCATGGGAAGACTTACTCTCAGGGCTACACGGAAGGTGATGTCCTGGGAACTCTCATTGAACTACCAGAGATACGTGGCAGAGACTACCTCTCTAAATCCTACAAAGACAAGCCCCTCATCAAGTTCAAGTCACATCTCTACTTTGAAGAAAAAGATCGACAGGCAGAGGCGCTAAAGAACCTCAAGCCCCTCCCAGGATCCAAGATTTCTTTCTTAAAAACGGGGAACCACTGGGAGAGGCATTTTCGGATATATATGTCGTAAGAATAATTGCCGTTCATATCGAGAATGACGCTTTTATCATTTATTGCAAACCAAATTTTAAATATATATATATATATATCAGAGCTGCGACTACCGAATGTAAATCGGTATTCGATACTAACGACGGTAGATTTCAAATATCGAACCGATTATATTCGGTAGAAACTACCGAATACGGTACCGATTGGCAATCGGCACGATATATTGAAAGCATGACTTTTGTGACATTCACATAGAGACATAAAAATAAAGAGCTTAAACCTTTCAATAGCAGAGAAACATCATTCAACTGTCGCTTTGCCCAAGTACTCCCTTGACTGAAGAACTTGAAGTTCGAAAAACAAATAAACAACTACAACTTATAGTATTATAGAGAAGATACATAAAGATACATTCAATGTCAGCTTATGCTATGCATTGAATACAAAAGTACCTGAAAGTGTATTTAATATCTGACAATGAGACAGTAAATGAAAAAAATATATAGCCTTCCATTTCCTACAAAATCCAATTACATATATAATTATATAAGATTAGTATGTATTGAATCTCAAATAATCTCTAATAAATTATAACAAATGATGTATTTAATTGTCCTTTGTTATAAACTGTACGATATTAAATGCATATGAAGAAGTAAAGCAGATACATAAATAAATTTATCTCTCTTTCTAATTTACCGTACCGAATATCGATCGATACTGTAGATATATATAAAATCTGCCGAATACCAATATAGATCGGTAGAAGGTATATACCGAATATCGAACCGGCGGTAGATTTTTCTACCGAATCCCAGCTCTGATATACATTTATTGTGAAATATTTTTTTAAGTCTTGCTTCCCTTTTTAGGGTTTTTAATTCCAATTAATATAATTTATAAATCTACTCTTTTTTAGGGTGACTACTTCCCCGCCGTTTCAACGTTTAAGTGTGCTAAAGTCAGATAAACTTTGGTCCTAAGTTCAAATTTCCCCCCAAGAGCTCTGGGCTCAAGTACCGCCCCATGTGCCAGAGGAGCGATGAGGCCGTAGTCGAACAAGCTCTCTCGAACATGCGATTCTTTGCTGAGAAGGACGTCAAACTAAGACTAGATAATTATGTCACCTCACCTTAAATTAATAAAATTGATAATTTAATAATCCTTATTGTCGTTCTTATAATGTAATTATTTCTTTCATTTATGAGAGACTTGCCAATTATTACCTCCGCCGAAGGAGGTATTGTTTTCACTGGCGTTTTGTTGGTTTGTCAGCAGGATAACTCAAAAAGTACTGACGGATTTGGATGAAATTTTGTGGAGTTGTTGGAAGTGCCAAAAGGAAGAAGTGATTAAATTTTGGCATCTCTGAGTGCAGAATTAAGGCGCCAAATGAGCTAAATACTACTAAATTTTCCAAGTTAGCCTACTCTGCCAATAGATGTCGCTGTGCTGTGAAATTGGGTGCCGGGAGCGTGTTCCTCTCGGAATTTCCGTCTAGGGGACCTTCCCCCGTCTCTCTACGCCTCCCCAGTCGTGAAAAATCCGCCTCGGAAGGCTCATGACGGCGGAGGTTTGCACTCTCTGAGTGTATATATGCCTCTAGTTGTTAATGTGATTTATTATCATATGTTATCATTTATAAGACATTCTAACAAAGGCACTCATTTTCAAAAATTGCTGGTCCATTATTAAAAGAAATTGCCAGCCTAAAACCAATGATACAAAACTGGTACCCTTCTATATAACGTAGTAAAAGCATATAATATGTGATATAAAGATTACATATGTAATTTGAAAATTGCTTTAGTATCAGTTCTTTGACAACTGCAAAGAAAAAAATCCATTAAGATATAAAACAATGGATATTGGACATGCGTTTTTATGTAGTGCAAAAAAACAGCAAACTTCGAATTTAGTAAATACCCTCTTCAAAGAGCTGCTAAGGATGCAATGCCCCTGGCATCTCAAGATGATGTTCCTAATCGCAATGAAGATGTCAACAGCATATTAGACGTTTACATGGAATTACTGGGGCTTCCCAATGATTGGAGGAAAATAATTAGGCTAAAAATCCACGTCAGGGATTCACGATGGTAAAAAATTTACGATCAAATTACAGATTTCCTCTAATTGCATGATATAAAATCATTGCAAGGACTGTGGCAAATAATATGTAACACATTACGTGCCCCTACTGATTGTCCTGCAGTGCTAATTTTAAAGACCCTTCTAGTTCTTAATGTTAGGGATTTATCAACTTTCCCAATAACATTTTGAAAGGTGTTTTATTGTTTGGTTTTCCAAAAAAGCAAAAAACTGATCAGAGGCTTCTAAAGCGATTGCTTGTACAATCATAAATGCTAAGGCACTTATTGCATAGAGGTTGACCACAAACGAATACATTCGATCCCAGAAACTCAAAACCATAATGCTCTCAGCGGCGGCGAGATATGGAGCGCTTTCGCTACGGATACCGTCAGTTCTGGAAAACTCTTGTCGCTGCGAAAGAGATAAATATTTCCATCCAAGTCGAAGAATCTTTTTTTTTAATGATAAAATATTGAAATTTTACTGTCAAGTTTTTTAATATTTTTTTATTGTTGTGCATTCTATATTAAGACAAGTTATTTATTTGATTTTATATTTGTATAACTGTGTAATCTTTTTTTGAAGTTTTAGTTTTAGACTACAATGTCTATGTATTTTAATACACAATCACTTCATTGAAATAAAGCTTTGTAATTTAAAAAAACTTGATGGTTGATTTAGGCCTTTGTATTGTTACGAAAAATATAAAAATGATTTCTTAAAATGAAGCATAGGTATTTTAAGCCCATCTCAGTCGAAGACAAAGCTATAAATGCTTCAATTTCCAACTGTAAGGCCTATATTGCCAAACATTTGACAAGCTACACGCCAGTAAATGTTGACCATCTGAGGGCAATTTTTATTTTCGCAGCTGCGAGGTATTGTGCTCTTCGCTTACGAATCCCCAAAACCCAGGACAGTTCATGAAATTATGCTTTTGAAGTTACTAAGTTCTACCCTTCTCAATCTGCACGACATCTCCATACTTTGAAACAAAGGTGCTTCGATTTTACAAAAAAAAAATCTACTCCAAGGACAATAAAAACCGCAAAAAATAGAGAAAAAAATTTGACCTTTTTGATAATATTTTTCCGCGTAATTTTATTCTCTGTTTTTTAGATATTATATTTGTTGTTTAAATTTGTCATTATTTATTAAGATATTTTGGCCTATTAGTAGAAAATTTATTTTAATTGTTTATTGTTGTTGTAAAACTTAAAATTTTCTATCACT
Source organism: Caligus rogercresseyi (assembly GCA_013387185.1). Taxonomy (NCBI): domain Eukaryota; kingdom Metazoa; phylum Arthropoda; class Copepoda; order Siphonostomatoida; family Caligidae; genus Caligus; species Caligus rogercresseyi. Next base: position 2,504,918 of record CP045907.1, on the reverse strand, counting down.
CTTTTAGTTGCTTTAATTCTATATGTTTTTTTTATGTGACTAATAAATGCCTTGCTGCAGATTAAAAAAATACTTGATGGTTGATTTAGTCCTTTTGTATTGTTACGAAAAATATAAATGTGATATGATTTCTTAAATGAAGCATGGTATTTTTATACAAAATACGAAAAATCAGCGTTTGCTATTCTATGAAAGATGCTCTATTTATGCAACTTTTCGATTTAGTCGCTGTAAAATCGCTTTTGAACATTTAATCATCCTTAAAAATCCCGTCAAATTAAATACAGCTGCAATCCTCAGCTTTATTATTTCATAAGCAATAAAATATATAAGAAAGAGGGACACACATAAATATTGTGTTTGTTGCATGACAGTAAGAAGATGTCCGATAAAAACCGGTCGATGGTTCAAGGAATATTTGTACTTATGCATAAAGAAAATCTCCGCAATAACATAACAAAGTTCTGCTTATTATTGTTTATTATGTTATTGTTTTATTCTTCACGAAACCTACCTTACCGTAGCTTCATGTTCATATGTATCCTTATGGGTCTATTTTTATACGAATATACTCCTTATATATGAACGAAAAAGTACTCAAAACGGGCTCTTTTATTAGTTTTATAAAATAAAAATAAACAAATGTGCTCATTAATGCTCAATAAAGCTATTTTGACTGATAAGCTGGGCCCAAAAGTCAGTAGTTTCCTTTAAACCTGCATTTTATACAAAAGTGTCGTTAATGAAAAATTCCTATTATCAATAATTCCGAACAAAAAATGCTTTATCAGATTTTTCCGTATGCATAAGTGTTGTATACAATATTTCTAGAACCCTTTAATAAGAATATATATGATTAGTATATTAATATCCCAGAGTCGTCGCCAATTAGGTTGCACGGCAGGAACGAATATTACAGAACGACACGTGTGAGAGGGTCATGACTTGAAGACTGATTCAAGTAGGAAAAGTAGGATCACAGTGGGAAAAGGAAATAAATGTATACACGAAGAGGAAAGAGGGAGGCACAGTAGACATGACGTCAGGGTGTCTTACAATATGACGTCAAGGACATAACAATTATTACCTCCGCCGAAGGAGGTATTGTTTTCACTGGCGTTTGTTGGTTTGTTAGTTTGTTGGTTTGTCAGCAGGATAACTCAAAAAGTATCTGAACCGATTTGGATGAAATTTTGTGGAGTTGTTGTAAGTGCTAAAAGGAAGAAGTGGATTAATTTTTGGCATCTCTGAGTGCGAATTGAGGCGCCAAATGAGCTAAATACTACTAATTTTTCAATTTAGCCTACTCTGCCATAGATGTCGCTGTGCTGTGAAATTGGGTGCGGGAGCGTCTCCTCTCGGAATTTCCGTCTAGGTGAACCCTCCCCCGTCTCTCTACGCCTCCCCAGTCGTGAAAAAATCCGCCTCGGAAGGCTCATGTACGGCGGAGGTTTGCACTCTCTGAGTGTATATATGCCTCTAGTTATCTTTAAAATAATCTAAACCATTTGATGTACAAAAATACCGTTTTTAAATGTAGCACATAAACAATGTAATTCAGTTGGCACTTACATAGATATTCGATGAGATTGCAAGATTTAAGAATTAGAATATAAGGTGTCCATTTTGGTCCCCTTTGATTAATGAGATTGGTTGATGAAGTTAAAGAGTAAAAAACCGTTCAGGAGCGGAATCAGGGATTAGGCCAATGTTATATTATTGACAATATAAGTTGGATACATTAAATGATAACATCTATTTATTCATTAAATTGTCATGAAGAAAAATTGCATCACCAGGCCTAAGATCCATTTCATACTGATTGGGCGTAACTTTTTTTTACTAAGAGAACCTCTGCTAAAGTGTCTTAAAGTATTAGTTTGATAGACTCAGAGATGTCCATTTACCAACTACTACAAAAGAAAGACAGAAGAGTTCTGAATATCTTCCTTTCAAAAGCCTCATATTCATTCCTTCCAGGATCTTTGCCTTGCAACGAGGCATTTAAGGATGATATTAGGAATAAATGGTTGAGGAAACTACGGCCTAGGAAGAAATGACCCAAGAAAAAATGGTCCAGGACGAAATGACTCAAGACAGAAAAAATGATCTATTTGCTATCTCACAGAGCACTCCATGGTGGACATGATTGTTGCAAGCAGGGGCGGAGTGGCCATTGGGAGTACCGGGACTATTCCCGTGGCCACTGGCCTCAAGAAAAATAAACAGCTGTTGACAGCCTCCTAATGGCATATTGGAGCCTGTATAAGGCTGGCGAGGGCATAATTGTCCTGGTGGATAAATTCTTCCCCTCCTCCTGTTCCTGGTTGCAAGTGCTGGGGGCATTGAAGAGGACTTTATCAATGCCTGGCCCCAAATTACCTCGGGGACTTTTCTTTGGATGGCAAAACGCTTCGAAAAAAAGGCAAGGTTGTGAAGATCCTTATAGCTCCTTAGTTTAAATGTAATTATAAAAATTGAAAAATATTTTTTTTGTTATTTTTTCTTTTATTAATATTTTATTATTATTTTATTATTATATAATTTGTTTTGTATATAAGGTATATATTTTTTATTTTAATAAGTAGCCATGAAGGCTAGGGCCTCACCAGACTCCATCCAAGGCAAACCTTCACCATCAACCAGCATCATCATGGGAGATCCGTCTACAAAGCTTCCCCAAGACCTCCTCCAGGGCGTGGGGTCCTTCCTCTCGGACTCCCTCAAGCACACCAAGACCCGTGAGCCGGCCTCGGCGCAGACCTCTTGTCCACGGAGATTGCTATCAAGTCCAGCCTCAGGGAAGTCGAGGAGTTTAAAAAGGACTCCCTTAAAAACATCGCGGTCCAGGAGAAGAATCCCTCCTGGACAGCGAGGCCATTCGCATGGAGGCGGAGCACTCTCGATTCAAGGATGGAATTGAAAAGTTTGACAAGGAAAAGCTCTCTCACACGGAGACCGTGGAAAAGAACACACTTCCCTCTGCAGATGATATCCGTAAGGACAAGTCTGCCTAAAAGATACTCGCCTCTTCATCATGTTACAAAAAACAAACCCTAATTCAATCAACAACAACAACAGCCCAACCACATATGTTTTTATTCCATTAATGAAGATTTAAATCAAGAAAAAGGATTAACAGCAAAACTTTTTTCTCTACTTGCTAAACTATATATGTATATAAATGTGTGTGTGTAATCCTTTATTTGATTTAAACTATCAGCTTTTTGCTGGTCCGTTTTAGATATAATAATAATATAAAATATATAAAAATATAAACACATCATTCCTGTGTATATACACATATATAAATATAAACATTAAAAACACGTATAAAATAAAAATACTAAAAAAAAAAAAAAAAACCCCCTAAATTGGGGTACTGCACCAATGGTCCTGGCTACGTCCCTTGCCGCAGCTAGTGTCCTGGCCGACCTCAAGGACTCAAAATTGTTCCCCACAGACACTGCGTGGGACGCAAATGTGTCTGTGCCGCCCCTTAATGGACACGCCACCGAAGTCGTAGACCTCGTCGGTCTCTTTAAAGTGTGTTTTAAAAACTGTGTATCAAAAAACGAACAAAAACTTTGAACAACCCCCCCTATTCATAATAAAGGACATAATATGCCGCCCTTCAAATAATGACCAACAAGTAACCATATGATTTTTTTGTATTAAAAAGGACGTATTAAATATCGCTAAATGCTATTATGTATCTAATTAAAAATCCCTTCCTCGCAATAAAGTCTTATTTTAATTAATAAAAGGAAGAAGAAGTTTCCTTCATTCTGTCTCTCACTCTATATATGTCTCTCTCTCTGTCTCTATACAACAATGTTAAATTATTATTATTATTATTATATACGAGGTATGATCAAAAAGTATCCGACTTTTGGTTTTATTGGTCAAACGAACACAGCTATGGGGCGGGACTTGCTGTGTGGTTGGGAGCATGACTACTGCGCATGCTCATTTTTTTCTACAGCTCCAATACAAGTCAGTCGGCGTCAGGCCATTCATGATTGAACAGGTGCAAGTGAGTGTCGTCGGATTTTATTTTCTTTAAATGTCAGAAAAAGTCGAACAGCAAAAATTGATTGAATGGAACCAAAACTAATATTCACCTCGTCTACAAGTTCTCTGATCGTGATTCGGCGGTTCTGCATCACCAGGTTCCTCACTTGATCAATGATGGCATCGTTTTTCGATGTTGAGGGCCTCCCTGAGCGTGGTTCACTTTCAACTGACAAGCGGCCATCTTTGAAGCGGTTGTACCACTCCTTTATCTGTGTGGTGCCCATCGCTTCATTTCCAAAACACTTTTTTAATCTTGCGAATTGTTTCCACTTGCGAATCACCAAGATTAAAACAAAATTTTATGCAATAACGCTGTTCGACTTTTTCTGACATTTTAAAGAAAATAAAATCCGACGACACTCACTTGCACCTGTTCAATCATGAATGGCCTGACGCCGACTGACTTGTATTGGAGCTGTAGAAAAAATGAGCATGCGCAGTAGTCATGCTCCCAACCACACAGCAAGTCCCGCCCCCATAGCTGTGTTCGTTTGACCAATAAAACCAAAGTCGGATACTTTTTGATCATACCTCGTATAATCTATTAAATGCTATTATAAAATCAACAACAGCAAGACCCGACCTGAGTCGGTCTCGATTTCCATAATATGTGTGTATATTTGCCGTGTGTTAAGAAAAAATATATATGAATTGTAGTATACATCAAATGTTACCGAAATAAAATGTTTTTATCTATAAAAAAAAGGCGAGGGCCAGGAACGGAGTGGGAAGAATTTATCCACCGGGACAATTATGCCCTCACCGGCCTTATATATGCCATTGGGAGGCTGTCAACGGCCGTTTATGTTTCTTGAGGCCAGCGGCCTACCGGGAATAGTCCGGTACTCCCGCTGGCCACTCCGCCCTGGTTAGGGTTATATTAGCTCGTAATAAATCATACAACAACAACGACTTATCGTAATCCCTAAAAAAGTCATTTATAAAATACTCTTCCTTCAACAAACTACATATCCTTTTAACTACAAAATACTTTAACACTACATACAAAAAGGTATCAATATTTAATCTCAAGTCATTTTGACAGTTACTTCAAGCAAAAGTATACTCATACACATATATTTTTTTAGTTGTATTTCCATTTAAGGCCAAGGACTAAATCATGCAGTAAAACCCTTTAGCCAAATAGGATTGTTTTTAAATATGTAGAGGCCTTCAAAAAGTCAGGCTATCAAGGCTTTATTTCCCTTCCTCCTCTAGAAAGGCTTTTAGTATTTGTGCTCCTGAGAGAAGGACAACCTTGACAGAAAATATTTTTTTACTCTATTATGATACCTAGGTTTATAATTCGTTTCTGTAGTTTTAGTTCTATCAATATGTGTCTTGGAGTAAGGCTCTTTGAATAGACTGAGTGAAGCATGGAGGCTGATCAAACAAGAGCATCACATGGGAATTAGTTGAGGAGATCGTTAAAGTATGTATTCTTTCAAGTTACTTATTGAATGATATGCAGTCAAACTCGTCACAAGCGGTCATTTTAGGGAAATCATAAAAGTGACCGTTATACATACGGCTTACGTACTAAATTTTTCTTCTGCGGGGACAATTTTGAGGTTACTATGGACGAATGACCGCGCCTACACATGTTGGAATATAGTTCAATATATAATAATTATGATTGTTTTAGGAATGCGAGTATCGAGATGAAGATATCCACGTCTCAGAGACTCTTGCAGCCTTTACCCTCAACTGGCATACCAAGATCCTCTTTCAGGCTATAAAGAGTCTGAACCCCTCTCCGAAGAGGATGTCTCAGAGCTTGTGGAGAACTGCATATATAGGATCTTATTTGACTATAGCCCCTCCATGGAGACGATTCGGATGCAAACTGAGTATCTTCGGATCTACAAGGATGTAGAAAACATTTTGAGGGATCATAGTCGGTCCTTGGAGGGCCGTCTGGCACCCCTCTCTCGGCAAATCGTAGAAAATGGCTGCCGAACCCAGTGTGGACGTCAGGAGCTCTATAAGAAGATTGTCCTTCTCTGCATTCTTCGCTCTGGCCTTGGAGATCCAAGGGATAAATACGTGAATAGGGAAAGCACTCTGGCGGTTCAGAGTATCTTTCCCTTTGCTGAGTTGGAACACTTTATGAACCGAGAGCATAAGTTGGATAAGCGAAAGCATTTAATGGTTGAGTATATTAATTATTAATAATTCAGGGAAACGGAAGTGAATATATAATGAATACTATATTTAGTACTAACTTAAATGTTCCTTTCTAATTCTAACAATATTATGAATTTAGAGGTATATTTTTTGAGAACTTACAAATAATATACAATATGGTATTTAGACCAAGACGTATAAAATTCACAGTAGTGGTATAAATAGAAAATTATATAAAATCCATCGTATATTTAGTGGTTATTTCGTACACATATTACTACTAGTGTTTTAAATACAGAAATTTTTATCTCTAAGTTGAATCTTCACACCTTGACGATAACGAGATAAGTTATCTCGTTATTCCATTATAGCTTTTTTAATATCCCTGCTCTTTTCTTTCATGCTCTTAAAAAGTCTCGGTATCGATCTTTAAACATTAACATGGATACATATAGCATGTACAAGAAAGTGAAATATATGTTGGGGCCACCATTTCCATAAGGAACGATATGAATATTTTTCTATGTCAAGTCTCAATCAAACGAATACATTTATATATGCAATAAATACTATCTAGTTTTGTGATCCCACTGACTGATTATATTTCAAGGATCATTGATAATCCTTAAAAAATAATGAAATAAAAATGCGCAATAAAAAAACTAAAATAATCCGAAAAGCCCTATAAATCTAATCCTACTTATATTTACGTATATATATATATATAAATGAAACTTAATTTGGATTATCGTTTTAATCGCGTCCTAGGTCATTTTGTTGTATATCACCTGAGTAAGAACAATCCATTTTTAGTATATAAATTATACACCAAACATGGGCAAACTAAAGCCCGCAGGCCGTATACGGCCCGTATTGCCCGCCGAGCTTATCAGTAAATAAATAATGCTTCATAATCATTCCTTACGTCTTGTCCTAAAATACCGCGTTTCACCAATAGATAGCGCCCTGACATTGTGGCCGGTCCTTACTCTTTATTACTCTCTTGAATTTTCTCATTGCCATTCCAGCCCTTCTGTTAAAATTTAGCGGACCAAAGAAAAGGAAAATGGACAGTCAATGTACTCTTGTTGCCCTTTTTCAAATTTTATAACCCATAGTGGCCACCAAGTCAAAAAGTTTCCCATCCCTGTATACACTATGAGGCTGTGGATGATTTTAATACCGACTTGACATAGAAGAGAAAAAAAATGAAAACATAGAGACATCTCTCTGGCCTCTCTTTTATTATAGTATTAAACCTCACAAAACTCTCCCTTTTTCATAACAAAGCTGTTATTATTAGTATTGCGTTACAATAAACAGCTTGAGTTATTTAACTCTAGAGGAGAACCTTGTACGGAGTTCCCCCCTGTGTCCGTAGTCACTTATTCGACAGGATTCCTGGACGAGAGGAACTCCATCGTCTCTTGTCGGGACTGACTTGGTTCTTATGGTAAGTAGTTCAATGCCTCCCTCGTCACGGAAGGCTCTGTAGGCTTCCTCTCAAAGCTTATTAATTCTCTTAGCATTTTTCTGGCCGATTGGCGACTAAAGTGAAGGAGGAAGACAGTCAGACCGCACCTCATAATTCATCTAGAAGATAAAGAAACAACACATCAAAATGTATTGAATTTTTTTGTAATAAATGTATCAAATAAACAAATAATTGGTAAAAAATATGTTATTAAAAAGGGAGAGGTTTGTGAGGTTTAATACTACAATAAAGAGAGGCCAGAGAGATGTCTCTATTTTTCAGTTTTTTTCCTCTTTCTATGTCAAATCGGTATTAAAATCATCCACAGCCCACTATGAAGAACTGCCGTCTCTTAAACGACTTTTTGATAGCGTAGATGAAAGGCATAGCATTTACTTGCATATTAAGTGACAACTATATTTCAGGAGTACATTTGGGAGAAGAAAAAAAACAATTATATATATTATATGTTATGTGGTCCTTTCATATAGGCCCCTTTATCAAGAAGAGTGTAAGGTACTCAAGGTCATAACTTACAACAGCAATAATAGTATATCACGCAATGAAAAGTTGATTTCTTTATGTCACTTAAAACTTTATTTAAAAAATTATATCAATGTTATTTTATAAGAATTATTTTTCTATCTCCTGGAGATAAACCTTTTGGAGCAAAAAACAATTTTAGTATGATTTGAAATGCCTTTCAAATAACCAATTTTTTTGTAAGGGTGAGTTCCTTAGAGCGCATAGAAGATAACATAGATGAAAGCTCTCGGTGTGAGCTCTTATTCTGGATTTGTCTTATACATCAATTGTAATTTTAATAAAATATGATATTATTACAATAGACTTTTAAAACAATTCTATTTTTATTAGAATTATTGGAGTCCAATCAACGATGTATTTTGTGTTTCAAGTACATCTTAAATTGTTAATATAAAAAAGTTCTACAAAAAACCACATTGTCTATTAGTTTTCTTTCTAAAATAGGTATTCCCATATGAAAAAAATCGACTCTTGGAGTTACTCGATAGTGGGTATGTCAGAACCAAAGTTTAAATATTAAACGTCTTATGGCGGCAAAAGTTTTATATGGAAGGATGTCTCCAAAACCCATTTTTTCCGATAGTTTATTTTCTCAAGATATTATTCCGATTTTGAGGTCAAAGAATCCCTCTAAAATCCCTTTATCTAGGATATTTTTCCCCCAAAGGCCCAACTTTTGTCGGCCTAACGTATTCTTCTAAGATGCCCGCTTTATTCATTAACATCAAAACTTTCCTTATTAATGAACAAGCATTGAATTGTTTGAAATATATGATTGAATGAAACAGTTTAATGATCTTTTTTTTTGCTTGTAAAACCTATGGTTTCGCAGGTATTCTTCAGTCTCTCTAGACACTGCAATTTACGGACTAATTGTGAATAATTCAAAAGAAACTTCGAAATCAATTTAATGGACATATTTTAAAATACATAAATTCAAGAAGAACATAATAAAAACAACATCATGAATGGAACATGTAAGGTTTTCAAATATCAAAAGTCATGAGTTGTAATCTTTTTAGGAGCTCTCTCCATCGTGGCTGGGTCGGATATTCAACTGGCATTCGAACAAGGCACTGCAGTCTTTGAGGATCTTCCTACTATGCTCAAAAACGCCCTTCAAACGACCCTAAAGAACCTGGAGGTCATGTCAAAGTTAGCAGAGAACAAAATTAATAAAATGCAGGAATTTGGACCTTATTTTGTGGAGAGAATGAAAGACCATTTCTGGAGGATCCCCAGAGGAGGAGGAAGATAATAGGTGGAGCATGCATTATAATAATACTTTCGCCTCTTTTTAATTTTCAATCATTTTTTTCAGAGTTAAAACCATCAAGGATAGTTGATAAATTACATACAGTATCAGAAGTACTTGAGCGTATATATAAGGAACATGTTCAATCGAGGTCGAATAGGCCAATATGATCGACAATTTGTCCAGGGCCTTGATGACGTGGAGAAATCATCACATCCAAGCCTATTTTGTCCACAATGAGATGTCTTTCCAAGTTTATGTTACTTTCTAAAATAGGGCATCGATATAAGGTATGATGATATGTTTCAATTAGACTAATTTTGTATAGGAAAAATTGTGAAAATAGATAATATTTTCATATGGTATCCCTTTGAGCAATCTGTGTTAGTTAAGTTTTCGAAACTTTATTTCCACTACGCGCTTACACTAGTGACTTAGAGTAGGAGAGTCTGAACGAATGACTGAT
>CP045907.1:2458622-2486148 GCA_013387185.1 Caligus rogercresseyi | reverse complement strand
AAAGATACTTTAGTTTGGAGAAGACCCTTTCGCAGTCCACAAAGGTAATTGGAGCGCACGAGAAGAGGAACGGCAATTTGAGATCATCTTTGAGCTCCAATGTCTTTCTCTCAAATTCTGGAGTAGAATTTAATTTTTTCGAAGTCCGGGTTCTTCTCAAGGACACTGTTCACTTTGCTGGTAAAGGGCTCAACGGTCAGCTGCATCTACCCCCTCTCAGGATTCCAATATTCTCCGTCAGTGGAAGGCGCTCTTGCAGCTTGAAATGGCACGTACCTGTTGAGTAAAGTTGGCCCTTGATGAAATGCCAGCTGACCCGGTAGTTTTGGGTTCTTGAACAGTTGTTTTGTCTTTGATATATGTATATATATAAATATATACAGGGTGATTCACTTAAATTGAGACTCACATATTACAAGATACAATCTTTGTATAAAATTTACACAAATATTTTAAAACAAAATGATAGCACCATGTGTAATTTACAAAATGTATTCATTAATTTCCACATATTCTCCTTTGGACTTCACTACAGCTTTGAACCTCCTCACGGGGAGGCAACACAGCAGGATCTCTTCCTCAGACAAAGATTTTCACGTCCAGGCCCCCCACAACAGTCAGAATGACCGGGTTTTATCTAGAAAAAGGAAGACATCCCCGTGCAGCTCAGACTCTCTTCAGAAGGCAAAAGCCACCCTCAGTCATGGTCTGTGCGGAAGTGACGTCGGACGGGAGAAGGCCCCAATTATCTTTGTCGAGGAGGCGTGAAGATCGACCAGGCATATACCTGCATTTTCTTTCAGAGGAGTCGTCCCATGGGTACAAGAGAGTATCCTACGGCTCTTTTCCTGTTCCAACAAGATGAGCTCCATCCCATACCAGCAAATTGGTTCAAAGCTTCTGCACTGATATGTTCGCAGACTTTTGGTCCAAAGACTTGTGGCACTCCCCTCCTCCCCAGATCTGAACCCAATGGACTTTGGATATAGTCCATTCTGGAGACAAGGGTGTGTAGCAAGTCCTGGCCATCGGTGGAGATTCTAAAGAAGAAACTGATCCAGCCTGGGCCTCTTTGTCTGAGGAAGAGATTCCTGCCTGTGTTTTCCTCCACCGTGAGGAGGTTCAAAGCTGTAGTGAAGGCCAAAGAAGGATATGTGAAAATTTAATGAAATACATTTTTGTAAATAACATATTGTTGCTATCATTTTTGTTTAAAATTATTTGTGTAAAATTAATATAAGATTGTAGTTTGTAATATGTGAGTCTCAATTTAAGTGAATCACCCTGTAATATCCTCAAAATTATTTTCACATATGCGATAAATATGCAGAAAAGGCCAATATGCATTAAAAGGTCGTTTATGCCAGAAAGGGTATTTACTAGATTCCTACAGCCCTGTTATGAGCATTCGTCAATGCCATGTTATGAATCAGCTGTCATGCGTCCAGACTCTCCTACTATAAGGCAGTGGCTTCACTTCTACAAAAGTACTGACGTCTTTATTCTTTAGTCTAGAATGATTCTAGGGCAATCACCCCCCCAGACAATCACCCCCCGGACTAGCACCCCCCGTGCCAATCACCCCCCGGGCATTTACCCCCCGTTAGAATATTTCTTATCTCATAAAGTCCACTTATAAGTTAACTATGTTTTCAAGCTATTAACACAGGTACGTCACTGGTTATCACGCATCCCAGTTCTTTAGAATTTGAATCTGCAAAAAATAAACGTACATAAATTTGCATTTTTCGTGTCTTAGACCTTATATCGGGCTATCTAGTACCAGTAGACAATCATACAGTTTGTAACCTATCAACTCAAGATATCTTATTTATCTCATATAGGTCCTAATCTATTTTCTAAGATTTCATCAGGAACCACTTGTCCTAATCGAAGACTAGGAGAAAGTGACTATTTGAAAATCAAAAACTCATCTACTCAAATAAGTTTTGACATATAAATTTTATTCTCAATTTATTATATTCATTTCTTCACACCCCAAAAGCGTGTTGCTGTGGCTTTTTTTTTTAAGATATCCAAGTCCCCATTAGTCTTCGCAACAGCAGAAAAGGAGATCAAGAAATTGGTTAACCAGTGACGTCACCTTTGTTAATAGCTGGAAACCTAGTTACTTCAATAAGTGGATTTTAAGAGATAAGAAATATTACTAACGGGGGTAATGTCCGGGGGGTGTTGGCACGGGGGTGCTAGTCCTGTGAGGAAACGGGCGCGCGAGGAGTTCGAACACACTTTCACATCTTACCCAAGATGGAATAGAGTTTATTTAAATCAAATAAATACTTCAATACTTAGAATATATATTTTTTCAATTGAAATGAATTAATAATGAAAATATTACTTACATTTTAATCCTCAACAAAGTGGTATATTTAGTCCCTCCACGGAGATATATAGGCTTTTGTTGTAAGTACTTTTGTACACACATTAGTTGTTGATAAGATTATTATGGATCAATGGTATTTCATGTCTTTAACAACCTAATATATGCATAAAAATTTAAAATGCATTATTGTGACTCCATATTTGTACCAAAAATTAGTCATTTTTGGATACCGATTTAGTATTCTAAATATCATTTCAAGGATTTAATTAACTTAGTGTAAAACAGCATAATTTTTGTTAAATTACACCCTGATGTACTACTTAAAATTTTACCTGCTGAAGTTTAGTCATAAGGTAAAATAATATTTAAAAATTTGAACTTATTTCCAGTAGAAATACGTTAATCTTTAGAATATAAAAATTAAGTTAAATTATTTGAATCAATATTTCCGAATCAAGTTTTAGTTTTTTTGCTCTGTCAAACACAAACTCATCAAATAGTTGGGTAGATGATTATAGTTTCATGATTTCATTATATGTCTGAAAGATACTATGTACATACATTTAAAAGTAGTAGTATTGTGACTAAAGCGTTAAAGTAAAGTAGTGCATGCAAGAAAAATAAAACAAAAAAAATTGGCCAAAGTTTCGGTTAATTTCTTTAACGTTAGATGTCGCTAGTCCATGAATTACGTCACAGTCCTATTTAAAACCGGTTTAAAGGGATTAAGTTTGATAAGACACTCAAAAACACTTTTTCAGGATAAAAACGTCTCTAAATATAAATAATAAAAGGACTTTATTATTTTCAAAGAGCTCTAGCATCAAAGCGCGCCCCTTACGGACTAAAGAAGAACTAAATTTTGGCCAATTCCTTTTGGGGAAAAGGAAGAATTTTATGTTATGCAGCCGCTACTTTACTTTAACGCTTTAATTGTGACTATGTAATAACATATTTGTGTCACAAATAGTATTTTGTTTTTGACTTCATGACTAATATATTGTCTTAAAAAACTATCAAATTACTCCTTTTTCAATTAAAACAGTGTAAATTCCAATTTAATCCTAAGTTAATGTTTTATTTAATTATTTTTACTCCTTAGGAAGAAATCATAATTTTGAGTTATTTGAACTCTCTCAATCAAACCTTACACTCATTCACTCGATCCATTTCCAAATCTGCAAGCATGAAGAAGTTAAAAAAAGCCCTAGCCTCAAGGCGGACACATCCGAACACGACTCCACCCCCTCCATTATTGATGAACCTCTCATTTTCTCCGTGCCCAAAACATCCAGGACCTCCTCGAGTTCAAGCTCCACTACACCTGCAACGTCCTCCCTGCCGACGACGACAACATCCCCTGTGAGTTCGACAACGGATTCTGTCCCGTCACAATATCAGAGACAGGCCTCCTCATACGAGGAGATAAAAGCCTAGGGATCCTAGATTTCAGAACAAGTACTACGCATGTCGGGACGTTTCCTCAGGGGAAAAGTTTGCCAAGAATCCAGAGTCCTATCTTTTGGAAGTAAAGAAATTGATTCAGGCCTGTCCAACACTATTTCGTCTTTTTGAGCTGACCAATGAGGAGGCCTCTCTTCCCAAAAAGAAACACCAAACCTCTCAAACTAATGAGGATGGAGGAGATACTGAGGGATTAAGGATCCGAGTCATGAATGGAATGAGTGGGAACTGCGACGAAAGGCTCCTGTTGCTACATCGATGAACGAGCTGAGGACTCAGACGGAGGAGGAGTTATGACAACAGAATGGTGAAGTGTCCCGGAGTGCTTTACACTCAAACACCTTGTCCATCAAATGAGTCCCTTGTTGTTGGACTCCGAGGGGAAACGAGGTTTCGAGTGGAACACATTATTCTTAGAAATATTATTGAAGCAGCAAAGTAGGTTAATAAACTCTCCACTGACTCTTATTAGATGTAAAGCGTTAAAGTAAAGTAGTGCATGCAAGGAAAAAGTAAACAAAAAAAATTGGCCAAAATTTTGTTTATTTTCTTAACGTTAGATGTCGCTAGTCCATGAAATTACGTCACAATCCTATTTAAAACCGATTTAAAGGGATTAAGTTTGATGATTAGAATATATCACTTTTTTAAAGATAAAAAACTCTTCCGAATATAAATAATAAAGGACTTTGTTATTATTTTCAAAGAGCTCTAGCATCAAAGCGCCCTTTACGGATTAAAGAAGAACTAAAATTTTGGCCCATTCCTTTTGGGAAAAAGGAAGAATTTTATGTTATGCAGCCGCTACTTTACTTTAACGCTTTAATTAAACGTATCTTGTCCCTTCACAAATCCAAACGCAAAAAAACCCGTTTATAATCTTCTCTCAATGATGATTTTTTTCGTTTATTTTCTATGCCTATATGGTTCCATGGATTTAACCTCATTATGGCATAGATAAATGATGTTAAATGTCCATGTAGCTTATAATTTTTTGTTACTCATCATTCTTCTAGTATTTTGGCACCATCACTTTGGCTCACAATTTATCTATTCCTTATAAGTTTCAGGGGTTGAAAGCAAATCTTCTTTCTACTTTTAGATGAGATTTAATTTTCTGATATTTCTTTTTATTGAAATATATATATATATATATTAACATAGGGCAATGCTTCTGTCATTTTTCATTTTTACAATAGCGTCTGATATGGCAGAGCTCCCTAACTATTGGGCTGTATTCCGATTCCGAATCAACTACTGGCAGAGGCGTCCTGGCTACTTTTACGCCTCTGCGAACACTCCATTGGCCCCTCCCATCAGTGTTACAAATACCACTAATTACAACTTCTTAAAAGAATAATCTAATATAATAATAATAAATAAAATAGAAAATAATATAATGTAAACACAATACAATTTATTTGGAAGCAGCAGTTCCACTGGTTGCAGAACGGCTGCACTGCATACTGCTTATGTACCCCCTGCGTGCTCCGGATGTTTTATTTTGAAGCCGCATCCATACAGCTGTCACTCGAGCTGCGCTGAGCTCCAGTGGCGGCGTCCGGCAGATAGAGATTGGGATATGATCCGCAGTGTGTTGAAACTGGCGATTTTTTTTGCGCTCCCAATAGATTGCACTCTGGCAGTTCGCCCACATTGCCCATAGTAAAAACCAGCCCTGACTACTGGAGCTTCTTTCACATATTTGATTATAAAATAATAGCTCAACTTATGTACTTTTCGTGTAGGATCTATGTTTTAGGGGAAAAAAAATATCTGGATTTTTTTCTCACAGATTCAGTAATAATGATATGATTGATACTCTCTATATTTGAAACTATGTATTCGATAGAAATAGCTTAAATTGTATGCGTTTAGTCTATAACTAAATCGCCATTGAATAGTATAAAACGGATTGAAAGAAATGACTTAAATAATCATTTATATTATAAGCTGTTCTTAATTTAATGCTGTTCAATTTATTCATAATATTTAAAAAGAAGAACCCACAATTCGTTAACGAAATTAACCATTTTCGGCTATTTAAAAAAAATATGTAGGCAATTATGTTAAAAATAAATGTTGACCATCTAAGTCAGGATGGGCATTTTTTTTTGACTTGCGGGCCACTATGGGCTATAAAATTTGAAAAAGGGGCCACAGCAGATCTCGACTGTCCACGTTTTCTTTGGTCCACTCATTTTTACAGAAGGGCTGGAATGGCAATGAGAAAATTCAAAAGAGAAATAAAGAGCAAGGACCGACCATAATGTCAGCGCGCCATCTATTGGTGAAACGCGGCATGTATGGACAAGACGTAATGAATTATTTATTATTAGTATTATTTTATTTACTGGACAAGCTCGACGTGCCGGATTAAATTGTCTAACGGGCCGTATACGGCCCGCGGTCCTTAGTTTGCCCATGTCTGATCTAAGTATTGAATTCAGAAGTATGAAATACAAATAATCGAACTAAATGTATTTTAAATCATACTTTAAATATCTAATATATGTTAAAACATTTTTATATTTTATTTGGGAGTACATCAGAAGAAAATAAAATTTCTTACTGTCATGAAACGCTTGTTTAGTAATGCGTTTCCTATAGGTATATGTGGACCATACTCTAAATCGTCTTCATTTCAAAATTCATTTGTAATCAGCCGACAAGTGTGGATAAGCAGTGTTAGTCGAATATTACTTTGAAGTAGTATGTAATATACTACTTTTTACTGCGTAGTAGTATTTAAAAAAGAATATTAGTTATTACTTCTCAAAAGTAATATACTACTTTATATTAGATATTACTTTTTTGAGCATTCGAAACAATAGTAATTAAAGTCAATTCAAACAGAATTTGTAAAAATCCTCACCAAACCTAGTTTGCATTTTTATGTCCATTGGGTGACGTCACATAATACATTCACAGTTCATTAATTTTCATCAAAAATGCCTGTCGAATATTTTTTTTACGAAAGTAATATGTAACTAGAGGCATATATACACTCAGAGAGTGCAACCTCCGCCGTCACGGGGTCCTTATGAGCCTTCCGAGGCGGATTTTTCACGACTGGGGCCGCGTAGAGGGACGGGGGGGGTTCCCCTCGACGGAAATTCCGAGAGGAAGACGCTCCCTGGCCCTCGATTTCACAGCACAGCGACATCTATTGGCAGAGTAGGCTAACTTGAAATATTTATTAGTATTTAGCTCATTTTGCATCTTAATTCTGCACTCAGAGATGCCAAAATTTAATCACTTGTTTCTTTTGGCATTTCCAACAACTTCACAAAGTTTCATCCAAATCCGTTCCGTACTTTTTGAATTATCCTGACTGACAAACAAACCACAAGCCAACGCCAGTGAAAACTAGAGGCATATATACACTCAGAGAGTGCAAACCTCCGCCGATCCCCACCTAATGAATCACTTAACAGAATTACAATCCAATCATATATGTCTACATAAGTAGGTTGTGTTTGGTGAATAATGAGTGAGGGAGAGCAAAGAAAATAATAAATAAATATATACACTCAGAGTGTGGTACCTCCACCGATCCCCACAACATTCCTATTCAAACATTCTCCCTTTCACACGCCCGATTTTCTATCTCTAATCATTGTTTCCTCTCTGTTAGCTCATTTGCATATTAAAAAGCACTCAGAGATGGGAAGACGGAAGAAGTTTAGCTACGTCACTGGGTTACATAGTCCTGAGCTGATATATGACCAATAATACGTCAATGAATATTTTTTTAGCGTTTGTTCTTTCCTACTCCCTGAATAGAGACCCCATTTCATTTAGTATTTTACTCATTTTGCATATTAAAAAGCACTCAGAGATGGGAAGACGGAAGAAGTTTAAGCTACGTCACTGGGTTAACATAGTCCTGAGCTGATATATGACAATAATACGTCAATGAATATTTTTTTAGCGTTTGTTCTTTCCTAATCCCTGAATAGAGACCCCATTTCATTATTATTATTAGTAGTATTTTGCTCATTTTGCATATAAAAAAGCACTTAGAGATGCCAAAATTTAATCACTTGTTCCTTTTAACATTTCCAACCACTCCACAAAGTTTCATCCGAATCCGTTCAGTTCTTTTTGAGTTATCCTGCTGACAAACAATAAACCACAAACGCCACTGAAAACATACCTCCTTCGGCGAAGGTAACATACCTCCTTCGGCGGAGGTAATTAGGATATTACATATTAGTCATTACTTGAAAGTAATATCTAATATTTTGTTCTCTCTAGTTAGTCGCAGTAATATAACTAAGTAATATTTACTCGCATGCGCGTTTAGATAACAACACTGTTAATAAGTGTTCATGTCTTATAAACTCAGCCGTAAATGATAGTGAAGAATGAAAGAAAAAACTTTGTTTTGGTCCTTTAATAAAAAGAATATATTAAAAAATATTTGTGTAATTTATATTTTGACTTTATAACCTATAAGCCATTTTGGAGAATTGATATTTGCACTTTCAAGTCGATAAACATTATAAGCGATCATAAGCCACACAAATAAAAAAATGAAGGGTTAAGGACAACATATAAAAATGAATTATTTATGAACTACACATAATAAAAATAAACGAACCATACAGAATTGAAGGACTAATGAACCCAGATTAAGAAAACATACAAAAAATATACACTCAGAGAGTGTAAACCTCCGCCGTCACGGGGTCCTTATGAGCCTTCCGAGCGAATTTTTCACGTTTGGGGAGGCGTAGAGGGACGGGGGAGGGTTCCCCTCGATGGAAATTCCGAGAGGAAGACGCTCCCGGCACCCGATTTCACAGCACAGCGACATCTATTGGCAGAGTAGCTAACTGAAATATTTATTAGTATTTAGCTCATTTTGCATCTTAATTCTGCACTCAGAGATGCCAAAATTTAATCACGTTGTTACTTTTGGCATTTCCAACAGCTCCACAAAGTTTCATTCGAATCCGTGCCGTATTTTTTGAGTTATCCTGCTGACAAACAAACCAACAAACAAACCAACGCTAGTGAAAACACTACTCCTTCGGCGGAGGTATTTATCGATTTTTAAAAGCACACAAACATGAAAAAATGAACGACTTATAACCATACCAATTCGAATAAAATGAACTATTAAATCAAATAATTTATTACAATAAGTCCATTATTTCCATTGCTTGCGGTGTGCGCTAATTTATAACAAGGGTTTTCTGTCTATTTCGCTTCGGTTTGGCTGGGGGTATGAGGGCTCCATTGCCGTCACGGATCACTTCACCAGAGCAAAAGCAGCACTGGCAGTTATGAGGCGGAGCCTTGGAGTCTGAGGTGTAGACGAAGGACTCCCTCAAGGGCTCAAAATGGGGTTTTACAGGAGGAGGAGAGAAACAGGTCCAAGTCAGAACAGGTATTCGTCAATTGAAGCAGGACTTTCGTCGATGTTCCTGGATTTTATTCAGTTTGTGTCGAAAAGAAGATGCCTAAAAAAACAAAATGAATGCAAAAACTATAGAAAAAGGGCAAAATAATATCATTTTTGACATAGCAGATTCGCCGCACTTCTAAACCATTTTCAAATCTTGGTTCCAAACCAGGATATCCAAACTCCGAACTGTTTATCAGTTTCGAGAAAATCGGGATTACGGGATAAATATCTCCGATTCCGAGCCACCATAGCAACCATTTTTTTGAAGAAGGTCGTGAACCATCATTTCCAAACCATTTTTTACGGTTCTGAACCGGTTCAAAGGTTTGCTTTAGGCTCTAATCTACTCAACTCTGTAAATAGTCTGCCCAAAATGTAAAAACTAGGTTATTTGAGGTTTAAAAAAACTAAATTTAAAATTGTTGATTCCAAACTAGGTTTATTTGAGATAAAAAAACTAAATTTAAATTGTTGATTCCAAAACTAGGTTTATTTGAGATATTAAAAAACTAAATTTATAATTGTTGATTCCAAAACTAATATATTTTCGTAAACTGTATATATATATATATATATATATATATATATATATATATATATATATATATATATATATATATATATATATATATATATATATATATATATATATATATATATATATATATATATATATATATATATATATATTATATATATATTACAGAGCTGTGACTACCGAATGTAAATCGGTATTCGATACTACCGACGGTAGATTTTCGAATATCGAACCGATTATACGATATTTGGTAGAAACTATCAAATATCGTACCGATTGACAATCGGTACGATATATTTGAAAGTATGACTTTTGTGACATTCACATAGAGACATAAAGATATAGAGAGCTTATTTCCTTCAATAGCAGAGAAACATCGTTCAACTGTCCGCTTTGCCCAACATAACAAAATAATTTGTACTAAGTCATCGAAGTTGATATTTGGATAGAAGTAGATTATATATTGTTTCATTAAAAAATGAACAAATTTTTGAATGAAATTTACGTTTTGTTTTTCTAAGGTAAAAGTGAAAGCACTCCCTTCTGTGAAAACTTGAACTTTACTAAATAAGTAACAACTACAACTTATAGTACATAAATATACATTCAATATAAGCACATGCTATGCATTGAATACTAAGTACCTGAAAGTGCATTTAATATCGGACAATAAGAGCACTAAATGAAAAAATATATATAGCCTTCCATTTCCTACAAAATCCAAGTACATATATAATTTATATAAGATTAGTATGTATTAAATTTCAAATAGTCTCTATTAAATTATAACAAATTATTAACTGCATTGTCCTTTGTTATAAATTATCCGATACTAATGAATATGAAGAAGTCAATGAGCAGATACATAAATAAATATATCTCTCTTTCTTATCTACCGTACCGAATATCGATCGATACTGTAGATATATAATAAAATCTACCGAATACCGATCGTAGAAGGTATATACCGAATACCAAACCGGCGGTAGATTTTTCTACCGAATCCCAGCTCTGCATATATATATATATATATATATACCTATATATATATATATATATTATATATATATATATATATATATTATATATATATATATATATATATATATATATAGGTATATATATATATTATTATATATATATATATATATATTATATATATATATATATATATATATACTATATATATATATATATATATATGTGTCCTGCTTGAATACCATTAAAAAAATTCCTACATCAAATAATAACAAGAAAATATTTTTTTATTAGTCAAGCTGGCAATTCTACACAGTTTTTATCTAGATTCATAAACTAATATGTATTCATTTATAGTTTTGATTTATGATTTGTTAAAATTTGTTATATAAATCTCGGACTGCACTAATTTTTAATAGAATTTACTACAACTTTTTTCCGTACAAAAAATTTTACATTTTTATATAAGCAACAATGAAACAATTATATTATCAGTATATACAAAAATTATTTTTTTAAACGACTGGAAGATTGGGGGAGGGGTCATTCATGGGTTGAAATTTGTATGAATAAAATTGGATTTGTCATGTTCTAAGAATGATTTCCGATAGAGTTTACAACGAAATATTGATGAAAAATAATATACAGAACTGTTAATGAGAATATGAACACTTAGGTTGACTTAATTAAATTAATCGAAACATATTGCCAAGGAGAGTATTAGCATTTCGGAGCCCAATTGAAACCATTGAAGATAATATATTCTTGATATGGGTAGTGGTACAGCAAAAGACACAGTAACTCATAGAGATGTACATGTCAAGGCCCAGTCAGGGGAGCTTTGAAGTGTGCTTTGTAGCAATTGAATTAACAAACGATCGAAAAAGCAGAAGGAGTCACTGAAGGCTCATGGGCTGCTTGCTCTACGAGATCCTACTTTATGATGATGAGAGTAATCCGAATGGCAAATTATATCAACAAAAAAAGTTCCGGCAAGATCCTTAGCCACGCCCATACAGACAATTGACGTTCTGATCATTCAAATGACAAATCCGAAGTCCTGTAGAACGAGAACTTTATCCTTTGATGTTATAGTCATTACCTCCATTGATTGGGTACGACAAATGCTTCCCTCCTCATCATTGAGATATAAATTTTTGCTCTAGAGGCACACGGATGTCTTCCTAATGAGTGTTTAATCGAACACTTCAGTCTATGGAGTAAACTTGTAGAGATTTACGCTTTCAGAAGAATTTATTCTTAGCATTTTTGAGAGTGAAATCGATTCGGAGGATCCGATGTGAGTTGACAAAGATGTCAAATATATGGCGAAATCGTGAAAATGTGTCCAAAATTAAGTTTCCTTATCAATGGATGAGTACGATACTTGAAATTATTAGAAAAGATACAGCCTCGTCCACAACTATTCATAATCAAAGTAATAAAATACTAAAACTAACAAATCAAAGAATGATTTTATATTATTTTTATTTTCTCTGAGAAAAATAATATCACTAATATCAATATTACTGATTGAAGTTTCGAGAGTTAAGAAATTAATCCCTTTGAAATCCTTGGTAAACAACCCTTCCAGTGATGTCACATTTTGTTTATGTTCGAGAGTGACCTACCTGTATTCTATATACCTTGTCTTCTTCTATATAATGTATTTTCTTCTCTTCGTGGCCTTTATGGTACGCTTAAAAAACAAACACCTTCTAAGTGCGCAGTCCGTGAGCGTAGTGCAGTCGAGTATAAATATAAGAAATAGATAAAGAAAAGAAAGAAACATGTGTTTAATGTTTTTTTTTATAAATCGTTAATTAGAATGCATCAGTCTGCCCTTAGAAGCTAGACACAAAACAGAAGAAGTGAGAACTTGTTCTTCTGTGGGAATGCAGCAAAGGGAAAAATCAAAACATTTTTATGATTAGTTTGTGCGAATCTAGCGATGGTTTTGGACCACTGACTGTTCTTTTTTATCAATCTTTTAATATAATTTGAGATCAAAATATTTTTTTTGCCAATATGGTACGATATAATTGCATCGGACAGGATATAAATAAACATTATAGTATTAAAATTAGTCTATCGAACCTAGGATCTTATCAATGAGGTAGACCAAAAATGACCATCCCCTCTCGGAGTATTCGAACCTGCGCCCCCAACATTGAGATTTGAACCTTAACACACCGGCTATCGAGCTCCCTTAAGTTTTTAATGCTTGTGTTTTAAAAATAAATACAGTCGGCCCTCGCTACTTCGCCTCTCGACTTCTCGCAGTTTTTTTACTACGCGACGACGGCATGGCTCCCGTTTTTTCACGGCAAAACGTCCCCATATGACTCAATGGCAGAATTTCACACAAAAACTTCGAATCTTCGAAAAAGCAATGTGGGGGCTCAGAAAAAAAGGTCCTGCTGCGTACATGTATTCAGACGCACGGTCGACAACAAGGCAAAATGGCGGTAGGTTTAAACACCGGGTGATGCCAAAGCTCTATAAATTTCAATATATATCAACATTGCGACCCTCATATATATATTGCGGTGATCGTGTAGTGGATCCGGGCCGTCGCGACTTGCGAGGGACGACTGTACGTCTGATTGTTGGAACGTATCTGCATTGATTAACAGGTAAAAAAAATTACCTTTCATTATCTCACACCATATATATAAATCATTTTTGAGAATAAAGTATGTTCCGTAATATATTCAAATATTTGTTATAATCTTATGTTGATTATTATCTCATCATGCTCAATTCCGAAACAATGCTATTATGTACTATCAAAATGATATAGTGAAGCATATGAAATTACATTTTAGATGTTAAATAAGCATTCTTTGATTGATTTCATTCCAGATAAAAAGCAAAAAAAGGGACCTCGAATTGAATTTTAGTGATCATAATTTTTTTTATTATTCTTAATTTGATTTATACTTAACTATATTGATGAGTTTCGTAGAATATTTCTTCGAGTACCTTTTATTTTTTTTACCCTTCATAATCTGCATCTAACTACCAGATTTCATTCTTTCTTTTTATAACGTGTAGAAAAATGATGACTTATTAAACCTTTAGATGTTAAGGGTCTCAAAGAAAAAGAAGGAAGGCTAGTAAATGTAAAGCGTGTTCTTGTTCGAAGTAAAGCGTTAAAGTAAAGTAGTGCATGCATAACATAAAATTTTTCCTTTTTTCCCAAAAAGGAATTGGCCAAAATCTTAGTTCATCTTTAGTCCGTAAGGGGCGCTGCTTTGATGCTAGAGCTCTTTGAAAATAATAACAAAGTCCTTTTATTATTTATATTTGTAGACTTTTTTATTTTGAAAAAGTGTTTTTGAGTGTCTTATGGAAACTTAATCCCTTTAAACCGGTTTTAAATAGGATTGTGACGTAATTTCATGGACTAGTGACATCTAGCGTTAAAGAAAATAACCAAAACTTTGCCCAATTATTTTGTTTACTTTTTCCTTACATTACTTTAACGCTTTAAGTAAATGCTTAAAATAAAAGTAGATTGACAAAAAGTAGTCTTGTAGCTATATTGGCTTACGAGTAACAGAAAAATTACTAATGCTTTATCATCATAAGCCTTTATTTTATTTCATCATTGATGAAGTTATTAAAATGCTCTTTTTTTTCATTATTTGCGCTAAATCTATTCATATGTATTTATTGCTTTAAGCCATTAATGAGCCACAAAACTATTGGCGATATGCAGAAATGAGTCCCTGACCTTTCCATGGCTAATGACGTCATGTCTACGACTTATAATCATCTCGAATCCACCGGAAAAGGGGACTGTATCCTGATCCTATAAATCTAAGTGATTATGGCAATGCTCGACACCACTTTCCTGATATCATATACTTTGTTGTATTTAAATAATTAATTGTTATATAATATCTTGTCATATATTGCGATTATTTTAATTTTAAATGTAAGAATTATATCCACTAACAGGGGTCATATTCTAAGCCAGTCAAAAGGTAAAAGTTAGCATATCCATGATATAATTGTCCTCTTTTTCCCCATGTACTTTTGATTATTTTCACCAGTCAAAGGATGTTTATATATATATATATATATTTACGGGCAATATGAAAAATCGGGCATTTTGCAAAATGCCCGCTTGATCGAGCAATATAGAAATAGTATTTATAATCATAGTGTTAGAATAAAACATTGAAATATATTTTATTTAAAGAATATATGGAACAAATAAAAAATATATAACATAAAAAATGCATAATTGTAGCTCCACTTCTCTCGTTTTGGAAATTTTCTTCGCTATGACAATGTTAGCATTGAATTACACCATTGCCTAGGGCAATGCTACAAAAACTTAAAAGCATCACAATTTAAGGTGTAATTTTCATATTTATTTCAATTTAATTTTTACATAAAATATATGTGAATGTTTCATTCTAACACTAGCATTATAAATACTATTTCTATATTGCCCGTAATATGTATATATATATTAATTCATAATAATGAATTTATTAACTCACCTTGTCCGTTGGACGCCTTTCATTTGAATCCTTGGCTGCAGGGGAACCCCCCTCATCCAATTTATTCAGTTCGTGCTCAAATTGCGTCATTCGATCCTCAGTATATTCCTTAGCTCTATTGAGCTGCATCTGCCATCGAGACAGGGCCTCGTGGCAAGGAAACTTAAGAATGATAGTATAATGGAGATCCGGCTCCGTGAGTCGAAGTGAGTGTTCAATCTCCACAGTAGAGGACTCAGTTTTCTTGCTCTTGATGCCTTGGGCCTTGGAGGTATCCTTGAGAGTGAGCCGATTAGAAATGTAGTACTCCGTGGTCTTATCAACAAGTGTGAAGGTGATTTTATCAGAGAATAACTGAACCCAGTACTCGCTGAAGGAAGGAAGGGAGCCCTGATGGTTATCGAGTGCATGCACGGATGAAATAACGCCTTCCTCAATCACGTCCCACACAAACTGATTCCTGATTCGCTCCATGCTTTGCCTAATTGAATATACTACTGCTTTAGAGAACGCATTCTTAACGCAAATTAACGTAAAAATAATATACACTCACTTATATTCCTTCTCTCCCAAAACTCCTTTGTTTTCCGAGATACTACGTCCAGATACTCCTGAAAGCTTAGATACTCTTGTCTCCGAAGAATTGTTTCCTCGGATAAAGTGACTATTGATCCCATTATCTTATTTATAAACCACTTGGTCCGAAGGGCTGAGACTTGGAGAGGAAAGCTCTCATCGTCAGCCATCCGATTAAAAACTCAAAAAGATATTTATTGATCTGAAATTAAACTCATGAACCATCATATTGAAGAAGAAAGTACGCATCGTATTCACTTACCCTTAAATCTTCAGAGTCCTCCCCGATCCGACTTGCCATCCGAACATTACTCTCCTTTAAATCACTTTCAAACCCAAGGAGCATATTCCACACCTGATCCTCGATCAGGAAGCCAAATTTCCTATCATTGATTCGACCTGATTGATAGAACAACTTGATATATCGGAGGAAATTAGGCCAAGTCCACTCCACGGAGCTGAAGAAGGTCTCGAAGGAACTTAGCCAGAAGGGGTTGACCACGTCACTGCCCTCAAGCTTCTCAGAGAGTATGCTTAGGACAGGAAGGATTTCACGCCGGGAAGAACAAAAGCTCTGAGCCTCAGAGGTCCGAAATAACTGACCAAAGTGCCCAAATGATAAAATCCCGTAGTTATTCTTCATCACTTTATTCTGTTAAATATGCTATTTTCTCCATAAAATAAGTATTAAAAAACACCACGCATAAAAGAAACTTAAAACAAAAACTTGAAGCATGTTATCATTAACTTCCTACGTCATTTAAAAAAGCTATCTCAAAAGAGGTCCACGTTTCCGTAAAAAATATATTGTATAAATTGTTTTCAAAGAAGGTCGTCTCTCAGTCAAGCCTAGGAGTTCCCCAGCTACAGGCTGTCTCGATCCCTAGGTTATCCTTGTGCATTTCGATCCTGAAGAATCCCATTTCTCCCCAGTATGTGCCCCAGGAGTTTCGTCCAATCCAGTATTCTTTTCCCTCTGGGGAAACGCCCCATCCAACCAGACTTAACTCGTGATTAATCATGGGAAGTCTCATGGCCTCGGAGTAGATTCCTCCGCGATATTTTCGAACTCGGGGGTCACATGAATTCCACATCCTATACATAATAAATAATAATGCAGATAGGATTAAATTAAGTCATAAAAAGGAAATAGATACTGGGCGTGCTATCACAGTTTAACAAATATTTAAATACAAATAATTATTGAACGTCTTGACAAGAATTATATATATATTTATATATATATATATATATATATATATATATAATATATATATATATATATATATATATATATATATATATATATATATATATTATATATATATATATGTATAATCATACAGTATAGAATATGTAACTACTAATAAAATAATCAAGTTGTTAAGGAACTTAAAATCTATTATACAATAAGTATATTTTTTCACTTATCAGTTAAATCAGAGCTAACGAACACAACCCATAGTAAATACATTGTGGGGGGGCAAATATTATCGTAATTAAATAATATGTTAGATATTTAGCTCTATATATACATGATAGTTTTTTTTATTAATCCAAGGATGCCATCAAAATAATGATAATAATATTTTGGCAAAGATCTATTTTTTATAAAAGTAAAATCTGATTATATTTTCTACGTAAATAATATTCTAAAATCATTCTGCAGTCGAGATAAAGCCTCGGAAAGAACATCAACTGACCTAATTTACGTATTTGGTTCAAATTGGATCTCTTTAGGTAAATACTATTCATGAAAAAATTATATCAACCTATTGTTTTTTGATAACATTGAATGTTTTTTAGTATATATCATATATATGTCTTACAAATTACGAACAAAAGCACATTACTTGCCATCTGTTAAAATATCATTTAGTGTGGCAATATTTTTAATTATAAATACTATTTTAATAACAATATCGTAAGCATACAATTAAATTAACAAAATACTTACCAATAGGACCTCTTTTCCAGATTTCCTTCTTGATATCCTCAGCACCTCTGACGTTTCCATGTTCCTGCACAAAGTATCTTTTGAAGTTTTGCTTAGGCCAGCATTTCCCGTGTTGTCCAGGCTTGGGTGGAGGCCAGGTACAGTCTCGGCAGACAAACAAATCGGGCTTGGAGCAATCCTGAACGGGACCGTTGTTTTTTGCTTCGTAGAGCTGACATGTCAAGTCCGGGACACCAATTTTGTTGGCAAAATCGTAGACGATATCTAAGGGAAATTAATATAGAACTAAAAGGTGTTTGACTTAACTTAATGATCAATCAATAGTCAATAATTAAATTATATTCGGCTGCCCAGACACATTTTAATATTTTAAACTAAAATATTTTAAAGTAAACATTTGGGCTTAATAACGTAGAGAACAGGCTTTGGAAAATACGATCAGAGATAAAATCAATATTCATAATAGCCACTCTTAATTATTATAATTTGGGGAGGTCCATACTGATAATAATACAGTTGAAGGATCTACAGGTCTTTAGTAAATCAATATTTTGATAGACATATCTGAGAGCATTGCAATACATTTCTTAATTTCTCCACTATCTAAATATTCTTTGTGAAAACATTGGTAATTATTTTGAAAAGTTGTGATTGTATTTATTAAAATATATTAATTAAAAATCATTATAATTAAGACTCTCACAGGAAGTGTAAATCAAATAAAATATATTGCAGAGACTTTTATCAATATGCTTGGTTTGCTTCCTTTCTGGTAAAGCGTTAAAGTAAAGTACGCATGCAAGGAAAAAGTAAACAAAAAAATTGGCCAAAATCTAACGTTAAAAACACGATATATCGTGTTTTCAACGTTAGATGTCGCTAGTCTATGAAATTACGTCACAATCCTATTTAAACCCGGTTTAAAGGGATTAAGTTAATGATTTGAAATATATCACTCTTTTCAAGATAAAAACCTCTCCAAATATAAATAATAAAATAACTGTTATTTTTTGCAAAGAGCTCTAGCATCAAAGCAGCGCCCCTTACGGACTAAAGAAGAACTAAATTATGACCAATTCCTTTTGGGAAAAAGGAAGAATTCTATGTTATGCATGCTCTACTTTACTTTAACGCTTTACCAGAAAGGAAGCAAACCAGCATATTGATAAAAGACTCTGCAATATATTTTGTTTGATTTACACTTTTAGATTAAAGATATTTTTGTATTTTTCCTCATATATAAAGTTTTAGTCTCATGGTTGTAAAAAGTAAAAATAAAGCCTATACGTTATAATCCATGATTTAAAATTAAGTATTGGGTATACTTTTCATTCTTTTGATCCTTTTATTATCCGTTTCTTCTTAAAAGCACTCTATATACTTATTTCGGGTACGGTTACTTTGATCTCCTACCTGAGCTAGAAACAAAGAGAAACCACACTTCAACACGGCCATCGGGCTAACATTCCTCACAAACCTCTCTATTATTGTACTTATTATAGAAGGATCTGGATTCGCGAGTCCCGTTGAACATATTCATGAGCCAAGTCAGTGCTAGGAGCGACCACATTGATGAAGGAGCTCCCAAACGTCTCGTCTCCTCCTCCGATCATTGAGGAGGAGGATGAGACGAGACGGGGCAAATATAATGACTGGAATCATGCCACCCGCCCACTCCCATTCGAGAATTTGATCCCAAGGAATGATGAATCAATGTAAACAATAACAATAATAAGAACAAGGCAGGAGCACTCTGGATGACGAATACTTTTTTCCTTCTTCTTCTATAATAAGTACAATAATAGAGAGGTTGTGAGGAATGTTAGCACGATGGCCGTGTTGAAGTGTGGTTTCTCTTTGTTTCTAGCTCAGGTAGGAGATCAAAGTAACCGTACCCCTTATTTCTCAATGGGCTTTACACATTAATGCCCATAACTTTTGTTTATAAAATGTGACATAAGGTGTAAGATATATATCTTATGATGATTGTAAGGTAACCCCAGGACAGTCTTGTACGTAGAGGTTGGGTGAACTTTATATTTATAACGTCCATATTGCTATGTGTTTGTTATTATTAGGAATAGTATTAAGTTATGTAACTTAATGTATTCCCATTGTTCCGTTTATGATTTTTTAAATATCTATAATGAAGATTGTAATGATATAATATATAATGAAGTATTGAGTGATGAAGTCATCTTTGATAATTAAATTCATATTAAAATAAAGAAATTTACCACCTTTGTTGGTCATTGAGATTGACTTATGATGACTGTAAAATATTATTCAGTTATTTTAGCTCATAACTCACCGGGATTCCCCCCATTGCAGTCTCCTCCCGCCTTGCAGTTAATGATGACTTGAGGGGAGAGAGCCAGATTGGCATACTTGGTTCGGTTTGCAATAATGAATCGATCCGCGAGGGCTGAGAGCGTTCCTTGAGCCCAACAGGAGCCACAGTACTGAGGGATGTGCTGATTCACGGTCCAGGACATGTAATTGATGCCCTTCACATCCCGCCAGTCCCAGTCCTTGGGCAGATCTGATGTTCGAACCGTATCTTTGGGCTGTGGGGACTTGATCAGAGGAACGTAGCTGCTGCTGTCCCTCTTAACACATGACTCTCTCTCCTGTGGATTAGGGAATTTCCCTCTGGAGCTCTTATTCACGTTGACGACAAACCGGTAAAACACGTCCCAAAGGGAGTTGATGACTAGATTGGGTTTGGCCAAGGGCTTTGATGCTCTTAAAGAGATGCATTGAAAAATAATATTATTAGTTTTATCCAAATCATTTTAATGAAGCATGTAATACAAATATGTTTTGTATCATGGGTACTATTAACATTCATAATTCACCGCATATACCTTCAACCAATGAGATCATAGTTAGGGGACCAATCACATGACGAACAAAGGAAAGAAATAGGAAAGGTTACATTAAAATATTTCCCTTATGATCAATCATCCACATAGTTGAAATGTGCTACTATTTAAAGTTGTAAGAGCTTTTGAGAAATGATTAAAATAAACAATATCTTTGGACGTAACTTGAAAATCGGTAAACTTATGTTTAAGAGGAAACGGAAAAGAAATAATTGCTCTAAAGAGTACGATTGAATCGAATATACAATCCATAGAGATATAAAGATATAGAGAGCTTATTGGACTAGTCAGAGAAATACGTCATTGTGTGCAAGAATATAGCTGAACGAGGATGTTTCTCTGCTATTGGAGGAAAGAGAAATACGTCATTGTTTTATGATTCTATCTCTATGATCAGCTTACTATGACGTATATCAATTACTTTTTTATAGTGGACACACAGAAACAATAGAACGCTGTTTCTCTGCCATTCAATGAATCAGCTCTCTATATCCTTTTATCTCTATGATACAATCCCATTGTTTGAATACATTTAACGTGACATCAAAATGTGATGTGGGTTATTGATAGGGTTGATATCTATTTTCTGGCGAGTCAACATTTACCTATGAGCAAGGTATATAGAATACAAGATATGTATATTGAATGTTTTCATGGATAGTGACACGATAAGTATTATTATTTTTTGTGACGCAATTAAAATATATCCGAATATTATTATTTCCGCTCGCCGGTGGTTTTTAATGACGTCAGTCCGGCAAGCGAAAAGTCAACTCTCTTGGTATTACCTTGTATATCAATATGCATTGCCTGCCTATGAGAAAACGACACGGTGTCTTGGAGAAATGAAGGCGAAAAAATGGTCATATTAGTCGATCCTATATAATTTTTATGTTCGGAATAAATAAATAAATAAATAAGTATTAGCTGTATTATAAAACAATTCCTTTAACTTTTCAAATATTTCCATGATTTTGAAAGATTCTGTTTGATTGTAATTTCTCAATTACAACTAATTGATTATAATAATCATATACACATATGATATAAATCTAATTATTTAATTTCAATTATATTTTATGACCATTAATATTGCAATATTTAATTCAATTTATTCGTTTTTAATTTATTTCCATTTAAATTTTGGATAGTTTTTCTAATATACCTACGTCTAGCCTGACGTCACGTTAAACAAGTCCATACAAAGGGATAAATGAACAGTAGTTTCCATTAAAACCGTTAATTGCTCTGGTAGCTCACTCTTTTTCTTCCGCAAGCCTTAAGACTTCTGAAAAGGATTCCATGGTTCCATTGACGCTTGGGTACTTTGGCGTAGCCCAGTTACAGTTTCCGCTCTCAATGGCCAGATTATTGATTCCCCGAACAAGCCTGAAGTATCCTTTTTCGCCCTAGAAATAAAATAGTTGAATATAAGACGGGTTTTTGTATTTAGTGCCCTTCATAATTAAGGATGACGAAATAGGATCTTTAGTTCGAAAGGGATTGGTGTAAAGCAGTGGTGCCATGGTGGCGGCCCCGGGCCGGAACCGCCCGAATGGACATCTCATTTGGCCCGTTACGTTAGTGGTTGAGAAGTGTTTTTATAAATATAGTATTATGATACAATATCAACAAATTTAAATCTACTTTTGTTTAGTGTTGCAAGGCCAAAAATGTACCGGTAATTTGGCCCCCCGAGGTCCCACTTGAAAACAATCCGGCCCCCCTGACCGATTTCACCCTGGCATCCCTGGTGTAAAGGCAAGTGAGTGGTAATATGAAGGAAATAATCAGGTGAATCGCAACTGATGATGATATATACATGTATTCAGTAGAGATGGAGATCCAAAGATCGTTGACTTTCCTGGTCGAGATTAGGATCGTATCTTCTCCTAGGAGGACTACGATCGTGATCTATATCAGAAGAATCAACGACTCTGCTAGAAGAGATCAGGAGTGTTATCTTTTATAAGAGGGATGACGACTTAAATATGGAGATAGTATGATGATGTGTTTCAAACTATTTTATCATGGCTGATTTCTTCTCAAATGAGTATCAAATTATCATTAAATGGTCCGTGATATATATACATATTTTTTTTTTAAATAATAAACTTGTCAATTAACAACGCCAAAAAAAAGGTTATACCTATATATATATACAATTTTTAGTAAACATTGCGTCGTATATTATTCCTTAAACACAAAAAGAATAATAAATTCCACCAAAATATCCAATAGAGCTCGCAAAAGAAAAAATTGTTTGTACAACATCGTAAAATATTATCTCCCTATTTAGTTGTCATCTCTCCTGAAGATAAGGATCGCAATGAACTACCATTAGAGTCAACGATTCTACTGTATCTCCATCTCTGCTGCGACATACCATAGAGATATCAAGATATGGAGAGCTATTCTCTCTTCAATAGCAGAGAAACATCGTTCAGCTATCACCTGTGCCAATAAAACAAAGTAATTTGATCTACGTCAGCGTAAATTGATGATAGATGTATTAAAGACTTGATTATTATTGAGCACAATGACGTACTCTTCTCTCGAAAAATCCAAATACTCTCTATGTCTTTATATCTCTATGAATATATTAGGCGTGATTGGTTGAAAGAAAAGAGAGAGGAATAATAAAAAGCAGTTGGCAATACCTAATAATGTATAACTTCACTCGCAGTTGATAAGGAGAGAGAATATCACTATATTAATTGAGATAAGCAGCTGTTCATACAGCAGAGAAAAAATATGTTTATTTTGTTTGCTAATATCTGTCGATAATGGATCATCACTCTGATTTGTGAAGAAAACATGTTACCAACTGAAGCGATCATGTTTATTATTATTATTGTGTTTACAAGAACAACCTTTTCCCTATCCTTAGGGATCCATTCATATACAAGAATATGATTCTTTAGAAAAACATATTGCCTCTATTTCATTGGCCTTAATCCATGCCGTCATCCCATCCTTTGAATGGGCTCCTCCTTCCTAAAGCGTTAAAGTAAAGTAGCGCAACAAGAAAATGTAAACAAAAAAATGAATGGACAAACCGTAGTTTATTTTTTAACATAGGTGCCGCTTATCCATTTAACATTTCTTCAAACCGTAAAGAGGAGTTGATGAACGATGAATTTAACAAAATACATAAGAGTACTGAAGTCTAGAAAGGAGATATATATAATGCTATTATTTTGAACAGCTGTTTCATCAAACACACTCTAGCGCATATTAAAGAACTACGGTTGACCCAAGGAGAATATAAAGAAGGTGAGTGAAACAAGGAAACTTTACGTGTTTTTTTTTTAAATTATTATTGGACTTAGGTTTTCAACATTGACGTCATATGTTTATTTATTTTATATTTACAAAATCAATTTCTCAAAGGAATTGCTTTGTTTTGGAGTGATGTGTAGAGATAGAAAAGCGAGGGATATATTTTGGGCGTGTGAAAGGGAGAATGTTTGAATGGTACAATTGAGTTCAGGCTCTTGTTATCACTATTTTCTTTCCTCAGAACAGAAGCAAAAACAGAGATTCAATTATAAAATAAATACCTTCCGTTCCGGCCGACTTGGCCTACTTCATAATAAATAATACTCCTCAAAAGAGGAAAGAGAATAGTGATAACAAGAGCCTGAACTCAATTGTACCATTCAAACATTCTCCCTTTCACACGCTCAAAATATCTCTCTATTTCCTATCTCTAGTGATGTGTGAGTGCCAGGAACAGCCTCAAGTCAATTGGTCTGTTCAAGAAAGTCCATGAAACCGACTGTGACTCGTAAGCCTGGATAACGGTGAATGGAGCCCATGGAGTGCACATCCTCCGTCGAGGAGGCATTTTTCAATAATTGATAGCAATGAATGGTTCCTTTTAAATAATTCCTTTTTAAATGAATGAATAATAATATGCAAATTTCAACAATGACGATGACGTCATTGTTGAAAACAACAGCTGAGTCAGCTAACGCCACCTGCCTGCCTTAGAGAGTTCGTTGTTGACACACCTTTATATATTCTCCTTGGGTTGACCCTCCCCTTTTTGAAAAAAAGAAGGTTATGTACTGGTAGCGTCACTTTACTTTAACGCTTTACTCCTTCCATATCCAATATTATTATCAATTCTATAAAGCAACTGTTAAGGCAAAACTTTAACCTTTTTTTAATATCCTCACGATCAGTGTTGTTCCCTAACGCGCGGTGCGAGTAATATATTACTTAGTATATTACTACGACTAACTATAGAGAACAAACATATTCAAAGTTACTTCAAGTAATAACTAATATGTGAAAAAAATTCGACAGGCATTTGTTGATGAAAATTAATGAACTGTGAGTGGTTGTGACGTCACCCAGTGGACATAAAATGCTAACTAGTTTGGTGAGGATCTTTAAATCCGGTTTGAATTGTCTTTACTTGTTTCGGAATGCTCAAAAAAGTATATCTAATAGAAAGTAGTATATACTTTTGAGAAGTAATAACTAATATTTTAAAAAAATATTACTACACAGTAAAAAGTAGTATATTACATACTATTTTCAAAGTAATATTCGACCACAACACTGCTCACGATAAACGAATCCTCACTATTACAACCATTGGACGTAGAAAAAGTGTTTAACCCAACTGAACAAATGTGTTTAGGTTGTGAGTTACCGAAAGCTATCATAAAGTGGGCCTTATTCATCATTGTTAGAAATTCCCCTTTCATACCCAGTAGGTTCCCCATGAATTACGAATCCTCCAAATTCTCTCCATTTTCATGGCCATAGCCTACAACGGATAATCATTGACGAGATTCTTGTCTCCGGTCTTATCATTGAATATTCCACCCGTGTAGTTCTTTACGAGTTCCTCTGTCACGGCAATGCTGCATACGATGGGGCCCCGATGATAGATTTCCTTCATCATATAAAGCTCTTGCTCCTTGGGTGATGAACCTTCCACGGCTCCATACTCATCAATGTAATACTTGGAAATACCTTTGGCTCATAGCATGTATCAGCCCCTGGCTCGCAGTTTCGAAAATCTCAGTCTTTGTACAGGGAGCTCCATTATAAAAAAGGGGAAAAAGAGAGTTTGATTATACAGTAGAAATTGGTGCCAATATTGCTGCCAATAACAGAACACTATCGGTTTGGACCTCTTCATTTTTTGTATTTGGTTTGATAGAATTGCATCTGACTGGACATAAATAGCATTAATCATTTAGAATTCGTCCATTTAATCTACTATGTCTCTTCCGTGAGGTCGATCAACATTGACTTCGCCTCTAGGGAGTCAACATACTCGCATTTTAGCATTAAATCTAGTCCGTTTGAGCCTAGGTATTTTAAAAGGCTATGACATCTATGATATATATACAATATGTATGTTATATACAGAGTTGGTCGAATATTACTTTGAAAGTAGTAAGTAATACTACTTTTTACTGCGTAGTAATATCTTTTTTCAATATTGTTATTACTTCACATAAGTAATATACTACTTTGAGTAATATACTACTTTTTTGAGCATTCCGAACAATAATAAAGGCAATTCAAACAGAATTTGTAAAATCCTCACCAAACCTAGTTTGCATTTTATAATAATCCTATATATGATATTATAATATAATAAGTGAGCACATGGCTCAAACATGATAAAGTGGGTGAATTCAAAGACTAAAAAATGACTTCTTAATTATGAGAGGCATAGGTTTAATTATCCCACCCCAAGCCCTCGGGTCCCGCTGCTGATATAGGCTTTGATTTAGGTTGAAAACCCACCGCAACTCTGGCAAGGTATAATAGAGTCCTTCTTTCAATCTCATACACCCCAAGCCCTCGGGTCCCGCCTGCTGATATAGGCTTTTATTAAGGTGAAACCCACTGACACTCTGGCAAGGTATAAGAGGAGTCCTTACTTCAATCTCATACACCCCAAGCCCTCGGGTCCGCTGCTGATATAACTTTTATTTAGGGTTGAAACCCACCGCCAATATATATATATATATATATATATATATATATATATATATTATATATATATATATAGATATAATATATATATATATATATGCAAAAAAATATTAACTACCGATGAATGATCGAGATGTTTTTAATCTATTACAGTTTATTAATTACAATAAATTCGAAAGTCGTATTTTCATAAGCTTCCACTATCTTTACCGAATTTTAAACCTAAAAAATAAATTACTCTCGTTAGGATGTGGAAACATAGTAGAACGACACGTCATGGGGATCATATTTATGTAGTATTAAAACTCAACAAATTAGAAAACGCGTGTTTAGAGAATGTTTAGTCATGTGACCTTAAATTAGTCCATCAATCTACGATTTTTTCCTTGAAGTGGTTGATCCTATCACCCCTTCCCTCAAGAGTTGAACATGTTTGGTTGACCACGTTTTCCCTGAGCTAGCGCTTTCCCACTCAATTGATATTACATAAATAAAATATTACATAAATATTACTCATTTAGATAATATAAATAAGTGGGTAATGAATACGACAAAATAATTATATATACAAACTCGTGCACAGATAACAAAACATTATTACCCTTTCAACACTACAACAAGACTTCCAAACATTGGAGGATAATTTGGAATTATCTCCACTAGATCCCTGGATTCAAAACGCCATTAAATATACATACAATTGAAAATAACACAAAAACCCCAATATATAGTAATAAAAACTTTTTGGTCTATAAGACCAAATTCTATCAAGAACTTCAAAATATTTGTTTTTGTTGTTTGCATCAAAAAACATTTTTGATGTGTCAGTTAATTAATTGTTAAATTTTTATCAAGAGAAAAATCCGAAGGATGATATCAGC
>CP045907.1:2441317-2458522 GCA_013387185.1 Caligus rogercresseyi | reverse complement strand
TACAGGGTGGCTGGGGATTACTTCATACCCGACCTGACATAGAAAGCGAAAAAAAGCTGTAGATTAGAAAACATAGACATATTTCTTGCAAATCTCTGGCTCTTTTGATGATAGTATCCAATTAATCACAAACCCCTCCCTTTTTGCTATATTAAGAGCTGTTGCGTTACGATAAATAGGTCGATTTTTTCATTCTTGAGAGAGACCATAGAGATATAAAGATATAGAGAGCGTATCCTTTCATAGCAGAGAAACATCGTTCAGCTATCGCCTGTGCCCACTTATTTTATTTAATATCGCCTCAAAACTCTTACTTAGGTACATAAAAATTCAGGCAAGTCAGTGTCAGGATCCTGAGCTCACTTTTTCAGGTATTTGATGAAAAAAATGTTGATTGTTTGAAGGAAATTGAGCAGTTAAATGTGATAAAGGGTAATTAGTAATTACACAGTATAGTACTGGTTTTGCTCTTGAAAACGGTACAGTACATGGAAGAAAAAATTTATATCTAAGTCAATGTCAACATTGTAGCGCGATTTTTTAAAATATATTTCAGTTCTAAAAAATTCCAAAGTATTTCGTTAAAAACAAAACAAAATAGACATTGTATCTAAAATTATTACTTCGGAGAAAAACAACAATCAATTTTAACAATGATTGAACATGACAAATAATAAAAAACACCATAAAAATGCACGAATATACTTTAAAAAACGATAATCAATTTTATAAAAATCATTTTGAAGTTTTAAGAATGCGACGTAAAATCTTTAAATGAGATAGTTAACTTGATGGGAAATACTGATCTCCTCTTAAGCAAATCCCACGAATCTGCGAGCGGAATTTTGAGAGAAAATGCAACATATCTGGCTGCAGCTGATACCAAATTGCTCTTAGGTCCGTTGGCTTCACGCACTCCCGTTTTGTTAAAGAACGGGCCAATCCTGCTTTGGGGCGTTCAACAAGGCGTATATATAGCCTTGGCGTTATTGGGAACGACGTCCTTTTCTTTTTGAAGTCCAAAAGCAAAACTGCCTTTTGTATCCCTGCCCACAACTATCCAGACCTCTGACGTTTAAAGAAACGAACTTCTTCACATAGAGACAGCCTGGCAATCCTCGAAGGCATGTAAGGTGTCACTATATAATCTACCGCAATTCTTGGCAATGCTCCAAAAGGTAATGCAATATGGAGATATTGGAAATTGGCTGGTGAATGTCCTCTCGTCCTCAAGGACTGGTTTATTCTTTGCCTCCATGTTTCAGGAAGCTTTAATAAACTGACAAAGAAATCAGTCAGCCCCTTAATTTCATCGTTAGAATTGGAAATGCCATTTTAAGGTGCCATGGCCGTGGCATTAAGTGATTTACAGCGGCCCTTCTTAGAGTGAATTTAAACCTTCCGTCATCAAAGGGATATGAAAGAGAGCAGAGTGGACGGATAAACATTGTTGGACAAAGCTTTTTTCCTCAAAAAATTGCCGAATCTCCCAAATTTTGGAAGAATATATGGTCTTGAGGATGAGATTTTTCGAATGATGCCTACTGTTGAATCACTGAGAAATTTGGTCTCACACTCAAGATGATTCTCTGAGCTGCCGCCCAAATTGAGGTAATACGTTGGGTGGAGTCGTTTGTGAGATCATTCCGAACATTAACCTCATACATAGACTATTGTACGTGACAGTCCTCCTCCATTCTGGTCTGGGGTTTCGAGAATATTAATAATACCTTGATATATAATTTGGAATCATCCGAGATAAAACAGCCAGTCCTCCCCCAATTAACGTCTTAGGTCTCCCAATAGCGGAAGGTGCTTATTTTGTGTTATGAGGAAGCTTTAGAGATTATGCCCCTTTTTTGTACCTAGTTTGATAGAGTTTTGTAGGTAAGTTATTCACCATGATAACGACCCCCCGACAATCACCACCCCCCGTTACTAATATTTATCATCTTTTAAAGTCCACTTATGAAATTACTATGTTTTCTTTTGCATCGGTGTTTAAAACTATGTTTCTAATATCGGTCATATGTTTATAAGGCCGATATTAAAAGTTTCAAGCACAAATGCAATTTTGTAAGAAAGAAGACATAGGAATTTCATAACTGGACTTTAAATAAGAAATATTTGTAAATTTATAATTTTCTAATCTTTACGACGACATATATTTTTTTTGCGGTGTAGTAGGTATTTGGTATCGTAAAGTCTATATTATTTTTTTTATTTAATTATTCCAAAATAAGAATGTCGTCAAGATAAAAGGCAGCTTGAATTAAGTGATGTCAGTCTTAAGAGACTAATCTCCAATACACATCATTTTCGGTTGATAGGTTAGAAACACTTTCATGATAAGACTAAGTCTTCAACCATAAAAATTCGCATTTATTGGCAAATATGATTTAGGGGTCCTTCATGCTCGAATCCGACATAGGGTCTCACGGCATCCATCAGCACGTTTATTTATGGAATATGCCATCTCCACATTTTTCTGACCTAGGAGATATTACGATCCTGACATCTACAACTAGAATCGTTTTTTTTCCTGGTGGATATCAAGATCGTAATATCTCTTCTACCAGGAGAATCAACGATCTAATTTTTTTACTGCGGCATGTAGATTTATTTCCCACCTCGATATTGATGTCAACGAAGATTTAAGTAGAATTAATAGAATGCTCATCAACACCATTATAAATTCAACCGGTTGTTTCATGTACATATTTTTTATTAATACATAAATATAATATATTAATAATGAATAAGAATAATAATAGTAGAAGATTAAGCAATAAAAATTCAAGTTGTGACAAGCGTTGTTGTGGTGGTTGTTGAGTCATCCTCCGTTTTGAGAAAGATGGCCGCTCCTCCAATGTCTGTAGATCCTCCTCATCGGGTGAACAAACGATGGTTGGCTCATCTTCAAGCGATTCCTCGAAGATAATGCTTTCCCCGACCTCAGCCACCATTTTCCGCTTCCTCTTGTTGGCCGTCTTGGTGAGAGGATCGCTGGGCAGTATGAAGAATCCGGAGTTCCTCAGGGCATTATAAACGGACGCCGACTGGAGTTTGATATGAGCACAAAAGGAATTGAGAGAAGGAATAGGACCGGACGGCCCCGGACATGATGGAAAGCTGCCCCGTGACAAACTCCAGGACTTTGTTTCTCCGCACGTCCAGAACGGAGGCTTCGAGTGCAACAACGCGACTCATGTTTAACTAGGTCTTTAAAGTCCGGGGCGGCAAAAACTTCTTCTCCCATGTCCTTGAGGATTTGTAGTAGTTTATCGATGGAGGCTCTGTCCCTGAGTTTGATGACTCCCTTGGTGTCAAAGTGCTTGGAGGAGAGGTATGAGAGTGGGACGTCCCGGTACTTTGATTGAAGGCGCACTTTCCGCTGACCTTGTTGAATGAGAAGTGTAGCGTCGTGATGGTGGAAGGTTCCCCACTATATGGCTCTTGTAGATGTGGAGTACTTCCCCCGCCTCGAGGATGTTCCAGGGGCTCAATAGGTTGGCGTCGTTCTTGATGTAGTCCTGCGATGCCCTCAAAGTTGAGGCGGTGTTCGATGGATAGGAGGAGCCTCCGATGAGGCCGCTCCATCATGTGCTCCACCTTCTCAGGAACTCCTTTTCCATGAGGCTCTGGGTCATTTTGAGGTACTCCAGTTTAGAATGCTTGAGCTGGGAGAGCGTAACGGTCTTGGCCCCGTTGCGGCTCGGGACGGCACCCTTGACGAGCTCCGTTGCG
This sequence comes from Caligus rogercresseyi, assembly GCA_013387185.1. NCBI lineage: Eukaryota > Metazoa > Arthropoda > Copepoda > Siphonostomatoida > Caligidae > Caligus > Caligus rogercresseyi. The sequence continues at coordinate 2,454,775 of CP045907.1, read as the reverse complement.
GGACTCAGAGCGGATGACGACTTGCTCCTCAAAGTGTCGGTCGCAGATCCGTGGGTACTTGGCCAGCTTGGGAGATCCGCAGAACTCGATCCACTTCTCGCGAATGCTCTCCTTCTGGGGGAAAGAGAAGAAGTGGATTGGGGGGAGGCCTTGCTCTGATTCTTCTTGGACAGGGCGAAGGAGTTGTAGCAGCCAAGACCTGACAGCTCACCATTCTGGATAACGAGACGAGGATAACGAGACAAGGAATAAAGACGAAGATGAAGTTGTATCAATCAAAAGAAGGACAAAGTAGCTCCTTTGGAGTTCCTTATGACGTCACACACGCTCTACAAAACAGCTACCACAACTACTACTAACAGAGAAAAGGGCACCTAAGTCCGAACAGACCCTATACTGGGACGACACCCTCGGAATAAAAACACTATGTCTCAAATGAGTCAATATATTAAATACAGATTCACAAATATGTAACTATACCCTATTAACAAAATATGGCATTAATACATATACTGTGTTAATATCTATCGTTTATAAAAATAGTGACAGTAGAGTCAAACTGGGTTTTTTTCATTTGTGAACCTCTAGACCAAGGCTTTAAGTAGTTTCTAACTTTCAAGACATTTTTGACATTGTGGTTCCTAACCTCTTAGTTCCTAAACTCCAAACCAATTTCCAAATTGTTGTTAGAAGCCGTTTATTTAGGACAAATAATATATGGAGGAGTGCAATCCATTTTGGAAAGTTATCTACAGGGGGAGTGGATGTAATCCATTTTTGGACATTGTATATTCATAACTTCATTATATATATCATTACAATCTTCATTATAGATATTTAAAAAATAATAAACGCAACATTGGGAAGGAATAAAGTCAAATAACTTATCAGTTCTCCTAATAATAACTAACCAGAGAGAACTAACACATAGCAATATGGACGTTATGAATATAAAGTTCACCCAACCTCTGCGTACAAGACTGTCCTGGGAGTACCCCGAACTCATCGTTCCAAATCATTTTCTTGGGTTCCGAACCCGTTCGAAGGTTCGCATTAGGTTCAATACTACTCAACTCTGAACATGATTAAATGAATTAATTTCAATAGTATAATAACATACATATGTGTTCGAATAAGTAAATACCGTTATTTAAGAAAATAGACAGAATTATTCAAATAAAAGCTTGGTTCAAGATTTCCGTTTGCCTTAATGAACAAATGGAAAGATAAATTTAGTTTTTAAATTTTTCATATATATATGAAAAAATGAAAAAACTAAATTTGTCTTTCCATTTGTTCATTAAGGCAAACGGAAATCTTGAACCAAGCTTTTATTTGAATAATTCTGTCTAAATGTTCGTTTTATGCAAATTTGACAATGTAAAAAGACGTAATTAACGCTATTTGATATTAGCTGAATCCTCATGGGGACTATTACTTAGCTTACAAAAAAATATGAAGTCATGGACTAATATCTCTTTAAAAAATTAAAAATAACATCGTTTACTACCACCATTTGATCCATAAAACAAGCAAGGATTTCTTTAGCCACCGATGGGTATTGATCAGAATGGTTGCCGATGGACTGTGTGTTGCTGTATTCTGACAATGTATAATAAAGTTTTAGAAATGTATGACTCTACATGATAAAACCCGGTCGCTTAATTCAAATGCAATAAAAAAGTTATTTCTTTTTTAGAGGTAATACTATGACCGTGGCAATGATTCTAGTAGCCCTTTTACCAGTCATAAGAATTATGAAAACTGTAGAGAAAATACACATGTATAAAGATCGGTGTCCAAAAGAAATGATAAAGGAAAATGAATAAGCAAATGGTTTTCATTGGAAATTGTGAGGTTTGAAGTAGAATTAAATGAAGGATTTTAACAAATTATAAAATATTGGCACGGAACATTAGAAATATAATTCAAATGCTATTAATAATTATGAACTTGACTCATTGAAGGTTGTAGTGAATTGTAATATTGGGATATACGTAATTTGTTTTACTTTTTTATTATGTGAATCCTTTTCTATTTTTGACCATTTTTATTTCCTTACCTCATAAAGTAGAGTAATTTTGTATTTATTGAATAGTATCACCAAATTATTTATGTCTTATACCCAGAGTCAGAATTTAAAATTAATATTGTGGAAATCTTATGGTTTATGAATACATATTTATATATTCTGTGCGAGCAATATAAAAATAATCGTTAGACATCTATTTATAAAAAAACTATTTTTAGCCCAACTTATTCATTGGCGATGATATTGGAGATGGTTTTGATAACGAGATCCCCACGCGGCTCTGATAGTAGATCCATCTCGGGATTCTTGATTTTACTCTCCAGTAGATGATCCAGCTCCTTCCGCATCTCGCTGAGAAGCTCTGCTGTGCTCTGCGAGTTTCGTCACGAACTTGATCCACCCATCGTCCATGGAGATGACAAACTGTCCCCTCACGAGCTCCACCCTCATGTTGGTCTGTCCAAAGAGGATCAAGGGATATACGGCACAACGCTGAGGTTCCGAAGGAAGACACGAGAGGTTTTGACCTTTTCGTGGTACATGAGATAGGAGGATCCCGAAAAGGTTCCACTGCCATGTACGACGGAAGAGGGATGCACCACGACGAAGCCTTCATTCCCCTTGGCTTTCAGCTTGACCTCCTCCGCGGAGTGAGGCTTGTGCATGGCCCCACCGGCCGTCTGCTTGAACTTGATCTCTGGGCTCAGGACTTGAACCACGTTTGGATACAATGCACCACACAACACGGAGAGAATGAGCTTCCCGTTGTCATTATTTGCATTTGCCAGGGGACTCGTCACGTCCAAGAGAACATCCGCACCGCCCCCGCTGCTCCGTGATAGATGATCCAGGCGCCGAGAAGTCAACTTCTCGGATATGAAACCGATGTCGACGAGGCTCTCTGCGAACTGATGTTTCATACTAACGAGGGTCTGAAGCGTCTTGAAGGAGAGCATGTTTTCCTTGGCAAAGGCGTAGCCTCCACGTCCGCGCGAGGTCTTACATACCTCACGCCATTGCTTGTAGGCCTTAAGATCTGTGAGTTGGTCGCTCAAGCGATACGCGTCCGAGAACTCGCGTCGCTTCTTCTTAAGCTCCTCCCTTTGCCCGAAGGAGGAGGTGAAGGGAGAGCGATAGCTTAATGCAGCCGCGATGGTTAAAGCGCTATCCAAGCACCTAAACACGGAGCCCAGAATAAGAAGTTTCCCAATCTTTACGTCTACTGGGAGGTTCGCTAAATGGTATCCCAAGGGGGTTAAATTGCCCTTGGCGTCTAGAGCGGAGACGGATTTGAGCCTTTCTTTGGCGCTCTCCGTTCCGGTGGGCGAGGGGGGCTCAAGCATTCGCATAAGGACGTCTTCTAGCTTTCGCTTGGAGAAAAAAGGGAGGATTTTGATGCGCAGAATGAGTTTTTCGAGTGGGACTCTCTGATTTCGGGGACGGGGTCCTTGTAAAAGTGAGCCTCGTAGCGAAAGGAGGAGTATAGATGCAGGCATACCCCGGGTCGAACTCGACCCGCTCGGCCTTTCCTCTGAAGGGCGTTGGCCTGACTCACCCAAACGGACTCAAGGGACTCCATATTCTTAGAGGATCGAACCGCTTTTCTTTCATTCGCCCAGAGTCGATTACGAAGACGCAGTCCTCTATGGTGATGGAGGTCTCTGCAATGTTGGTGGATATGACGACCTTCCGGACACCGCGCGGAGGGGCCTCGAATATAGAAGCCTGTTCCTCGGAGGAGAGGGAACCGTGCAGGGGAAGTAGGCGAAATTTACCTGCTTTCTTTCCGAACTTGGGATGGGAGGAGAGCTGATCGTATAGATTAGATATCTCTGCCATTCCGGGGAGAAATATAAGAATGGATCCCTCGTTGGGGAAGGAAGAGCCCGTTATGTACTCCAGAGAGGCCTGAATCAGGTCGTAGTCGATTTGTTTAAAGTTCATTTTGGAGAGCGTGGAGCAGACGCGCGCACTGTGGCCAAACTCTTGGTAGCGACTAAGCACGCTCTTGGAGTTGATATCTTCGTCCAACTTGTCCGTCTTGGGTATGGGGGCAGAGTCCAGCTGAGTATAAGGGCCTCCAACTGCCACTTGTCCCCGTCATTGTATTCAGTATAGTCCTTGCCTCTCTCTTCGGGTCGAGCGAAGGAGGATCCTAGCTCCAGAGTATAACCCGTGACCTCTATCACTTCTTCGAGGAATAATTGTTTTACGGGGAAGGTACGCCCGGGTATATCCACAACGGGTGGGAGGGGCAACACGTTGGCAAAGTAGTTGACAAAGAGACCCGCGTTCAGAGTGGCAGACATAAGAATGATCTTGAGGTCCTTCCGTTTAACTAAGAGGTCTTTCAGAATAAGAAGCAGGAAGTCGCTCTCCTCACTTCGCTCGTGAACTTCATCCACTAGGACATGGGTGACGTCTTTAAGCTGGGCATCCGCCTCCAGCCGACGAAGAAGAATCCCCGTCGTGCAGAAGAGGAGACGCGTATGCTTGGAAGCCTTAGTTTCCAGGCGAATGGAGTATCCAACGAGATTGCCTATCTTTTCATTTCGTTCTGAGGCGACCCTCTCTGCCACTCCGATGGCGGATATTCGTCGGGCTGAGTGACAATCACGCTGCAATGCTCCTTGCCAGACTTGCTTAGCCAGTCGTCTAAAATGTACTGAGGAACCTGCGTACTTTTTCCACAGCCAGTCATTCCAGATACGACGACAACTTGATTCTCACGGAGGAGGGATAGGATGCGGTCTTTTTCCTTCCAGGCGGGCAGGCCTTGTCTGTAACAAGCATGGGATCATCCTCAGCCCGAGGATTGTCTTGAAAGCGTTGCTTGAGTCGACGATTGGTCCCCAAGAGGTCTTTGTTCTGAGAAGAGGAGAAGCGATCCTCTCTGCTGGACTTGCTGGAGTCCCTCCCACTGCAACCACCCGAGAGAGACACCTTTCAGGTCCTTCTCCAGGGATTTGACTTCCGTCAGATTCGGATTGAAGCTGAAGGATGGTCCGGTCCCTTGGCGACCCTTTCGATTTTGCTGGAGTCATCCAGGAGCCCAACAAGGGAAAAGACAACGGGCATTCCACTCAGGGACCCTCGGGCCTCCTTCATGAGGTAATGGGATATTTTGAGGCATATCTGGGGTGGAAGGCCTTCATGGGGGTCCGTAGAAAAACCAAAGGAGGATCCTCGGGATAGGCGCACTCTGAGGGAAAGCGGATCTCCAAGTAGAAGCTCTTGTCTTCCTCGCTGATCCGTAGGTGACGATCGTCTACCGCTGAGGAAATGTTTTTGTTGTAGTGCCTCTTCTTGCATGAGGATCCATAGCGACAGTGGCCAGAGAAGTAAAATCGACAGTTCTTGGGATCCTTGAAGGGGTCATAGGATTTGTCTTTTTTCTTTTGAGGAGTTTTCGAAGCAGAGGGAAGGTACTTGAGCAAATAGGGAAGCTTGAGTTTTAGCTCCCATATCTTCCCAGGGATCTTGATACGGAACTCCTCCGGGCTATAAATGGACTCCAGGGCCATTTTTTCATCCTCCAAGGCCTCTTGAATCTCTCCACTGGAGGAAGCTCCTGATAAACTCAGCTCAAAGCATGTCTTTCCCAGTTCCTCCACGGCCGCACCCACATCGTCCCCTGAGGTCAAAAGGGCTTTTTTGGCTCGCTCCACATGAAAACCGTAGGCAGATAGGACTTTAATTCCCTCAGGGACTTCCTCTACTTCAGAGGGACCGTTGATGCAGCCCTTAATGATGAGGTCTCTGTCTTGGACCCAAAAGCGACTCTGCAGATCCTTCCCCGTGTCTTTGTAGCGCTTTTTCTCACGTATTTGGTACTGTGAGCCCCGGAGCTCTACAAGGGTCTTCTCTGCGAGCTCTTTAGAGGCCTCGGACATGTGAAGGACCTGCATGGAGACCTTGAGGCGAGTTTTCTTCACGGGAACACCATTTTCGCCACGTTCCTCGGAATTGATGTAGTTTCTTCTTCTTCTTCGTCCTCTGAGGAAGGATCCTTTATGAGCTCAGAGATGTGCTCAACTCTGCCGAGAGTGGGAAGCTGGGGCTTGCCGCCTCGACCACCACGAAATCGACCGCCACCTCGATTGGGCTTTCCACCGCGACGTTGGACGCCTATGACGTTGAGTAATGAGGAGTAATAAGACGAGAAAGGGGGAGGGATGAGAGACCGACGACTTACGACTTGTGGATGTATTCATGCTGGATGATTCCAGGAGGAGGAGAAGAGACTCACAGTGAGATGAGAGAAGAGGACTGACTGGCTATCCAAGAAACGAACAAAAACGTCCAAGCCAACGACTCAAAATTGCCTCATGTTCCTAATAAGGAACAGAACACAATGCCTTATGTGACGTCACCAAATTGACAGAACTCAGTTCATGAGTACATGCCTCTTACAGGCGATAGTTAAGACATCAAGGAACTCATGATCAAGAATCTAAGGATGAGAGACTTATTTAAACTCAGTTTTAATGTATTAATGTATTCCTATTGGATAAGTAGCGTAGCTATGCATTTATAAACTTGTTCAATCAATGCATAAGCATCTCTTCCTGTCTCTGTGAATGAAAGGTGTACATTTAGTGAGAGAACAGGATTATCTTAAATGGATAGTCTTCTAAGGATTGATACTAGGGCACTATTTATACTTATTTCACATGAATTACAATTATTATCAAGGAGAATATATAAGGTGTGTGAACAACGAACTCTCTAAGGCAGGCAGGTTGGCGTTAGTTGACTCAGCTGTTGTATGACGTCATTGTTGAAATATGCATATTATTATTCATTCATTTAAAAAGGAATTATTTAAAAGGAAGCATTCATTGCTATCAATTATTGAAAAATGCCTAAAGGTACAGTGCGTGTTTGTTCAGTTTCCATAATAAAATATTGCGGATTGCCAAGACATAACTCATCTGCTTATGTAACTAATTTAATATTATCCTGTAGTGTAGATATTTGGATACATAACAACTCTGTTACAGTTCTGGTCTAGTTCGTGGTAATATGCCAATAAATATTTATGTACAGACCCATAGCCAGACTACAATATCAAGGGGGGGGGGGACATAATAGGTGGGGCACGAATAATCAACAAATTTGTTTCCAGGGGATGGAGCTGGATTGTGAAAGAAGGCTATTTTCTAAGTGAGGGCACTTTAAACAAAAGTGATAATATATTTTTTATACTACAAAATATGGAAGCAGGAAGTTAGTAAACCCTTCATAACAAATAAAACGACATATCTTAAGAAAATAAATATGCAGAAAGTCAGCAAGACATTTTTAGAATAAATGAAGCTGTTAGATGTGTATGTTCACACAGGCGTGTATCAATGTAGAGGTAAGTGAAGTTCAGGGGCCTTTTGGAGCGATGCAATACGTGGGGAGGGCGAGTATAGAGGGAGCTCCATCACTATGGTGAAAAGGTCCCGAGTTTTCTCCTTTCAGGTGGGCCCAGGGTTATCAGGAACGCCACTGATGAAGTCCATATCGATGGAAATGCGCTATTATCATTTAAGTGCCTGCAAAAGTAAAGTTATTTTATTTAGTTCATAGATAAAGATTTAAAGAATATTACTACCTCTATCACAGATTTTCTTAAAATTTCCACCACATTTTGTCATCTATAATTTATGTTTGTGGGTTATCATCATCAATAGAAGACATTGAATGGTTGTTGTTCACGTTCATTGTGTATGAACTCTTAAGGCCCATAAATGTTGTTTTCCAAGCATTCCTCTTTGTATTTATATTTTTCATGGTTGATAAACACCAATAATTCGTCCTTTCATTCCAGTTCTAGTTAGAGAAAGCCTGAATCATGGTTTGGAGGTTCTTTTCTCTCAACTCCTCGTCCTCTATGATAATATATATCTTCCAAGTAACGGAGAAGATGGACTCTGTCTGCATGTTACAGACGTAGATCCCTTCTTTGACATGGGAAGAGTGGCTATATATTTCCATGACCTCTACTTCGACGGAGGATGTGCACTCCATGGGCTCCATTCACCGTTATCCAGGCTTACGAGTCACAGTCGGTTTCATGGACTTTTCTTGAACAGTACAATTGACTTGAGGCTGTTCCTGGCACTCTCACACATCACTCTACAACAAAGCAATTCCTTTGAGAAATTGATTTCGTAAATATAATAATAAATAACATAGGTTTTCAACATTGACGTCATAAGTCTAATAAAAAAGAAGAAAAAACACAACGTAAAGTTTCCTTGTTCACTCACCTCCTTTATATTCCTTGATTATTATAATCTCTTTAAGCAAGGCATATGTATTTGAAGCAATCTCAAAGATGTCTGCAATGAACGAGCCTGTTCCATTAGTGAGAGATCCCTACTTTGAAAACATGACTGAGTAATGAGTCAAGGAGAATATAAATATTTATATTCTCCTTGGTAATGAGTATTATGAGTACATATTTTTATGACGTTTCTCATGTCAACATCGTCTTCACACCCTTGACGTCATTGGATTATTATTTCTTATCCATCTGAATAGGAGTATGTCGAGGATCCTCCTTCAGCAATCTCCGCGGCACCTCTTCCCAACCCGAAACCAAACATCGGCCTCATAGCAAGCTACAGCAATGAGGGGAACAAAAGAGTGGCAATGAGAAGCCTGGGGTGCTTCAAAGGATTCGTAACAAGTTCATGAGTGAGAAAGAAGCCCAGAACCGTCCCTCAGAGGTCGAAATCGCCGCCAAAGGCCTCCCAAAAAAACACTCCCACAATGGGGGAACGCGTGAGGCGGGATCAAAGCCATGTTTTCCACGAGTACGACCGGCGTGGAGGCTACTTCGACGGACCCACAGGGACCTGGAGGGACCACGTTGGCGATCCCTCCGTCAAGGAGACACTCACGAAAGGCAGCGGGGTGCTCAAAGAGGAAATACTCAAATGGAAGTCAGAAATGTCCGTGAACGAGCTTGAGGAATGGCCCAAGCCTGGGGATCGAAAGTACCTCGTTCAATCCGAAAAGCCTGAAGAGTCCCGAGAATGGGTTAAGATCTGCGACTCAGACTGGGGAGAAGGCTTCTCAACATGTGCCCTGGAGCGGAGTCCCTCAACGGGGAAACTTCACTTCTCCGGGAATCTCTCTACGCGAATACCCCGAGACGGACGCACGGCTTTCTCAGGATATGCCAATGTCTCCACCAAGAAAACACACAAGTCCTTCTTCCGCGTGCGCCCACTGGAATGGCACCTCTACACGCATCTCGTCATGCGGATCCGTGGGATGGACGCGTCTACATGCTTAACGTCAACACCTGGGAAGAGTTTGATGTGGCCTGGATGGATCTCTATACGTATCCCTTATATACACGCGGAGGACCCTATTGGCAGGAAGTCAAAATCCCCTTCTCCAAGTTTCTCTTTACGCATCGCAGCGCCATCCAAGATGATCAACTTCCTCTCACTAAAAAGTTACAGAAAGCCTATAAAGTGGGTATCACGCTCAAGGATCAGACGGATGGGCCCTTCTCCCTGGAGATTGACTACATCGGGGTGGAGCTCGATAATGATGAACATCAGGAAGTCTCCGCCTATGAAAGCTATAGGTTGGTTCGAAAGAACTATACACGGATGTAAAATCCTTCCAGAAAAAAAGACACTTCTTTTTACGAATGCAATAATATGTAATATTATCGTCATTTTCTTTCAAAAATATAATACATTCAGCTACAAGTTTGAAGCTTGTTCATTGCCCTTAACTATTAATTATTATTATTATTGTACAAAAAATGAACATTAATTAATGTATCATAGGATTAATAGCGCATAGAAAGTTCACAGTGAAGCGATATGAAACTTATTCATAGTTACAAACTTAATATTATTAAAATGAGTATATCCAACCTGAGATGAATCATTTGATTGTGATTGAGAAAAATAATATTTTCCTCTCAAGAAAACTGTGAATGAGGCATTGAAGCTCTCGAGCACGTTACCAAAAATAAAGATATTATGTTCTTAATATTTATCGAGATATGTACTATATGACAACATATTCATCATTAAAAAGCTACGGCCTGATTTGACTTCAAAGAGTCTTGCTTTATAATGATTTATGTAGTATATTGGGGTATCGGATCAAATCTGATATACTCTGCCTTTTCGTCTCCAACTCCGTTGAGTTTCATCAAGGTGATATGTTGTATAAAACTAGTTACCCTCTTCCGAAGGAGGTATTGTTTTCACTGGCGTTGGTTTGTTTGTTTGTCAGCAGGATAACTCAAAAAGTGCGGAACGGATTAAACTTTGTGGAGTTGTTGGAAATGCCAAAAGAAACAAGTGATTAAATTTTGGCATCTCTGAGTGCTTCTTTAAGATGCAAAATGAGCTTTTTCTTTTTCTTTCCATGTACCTCTAGAGTGTAAACAATGATTAGAGATAGAAAATCGGGCGTGTGAAAGGGAGAATGTTTGAATTAAAGGTTTAACGCTTTAGTGGGGAATGTTGTGGGGATCGGCGGTTTGGACTCTCTGAGTGTATACATGTCTCTAGTTAAATTATATTTTTCTTTCATATGTAGTATGATTCATGTGATTTAGAGTTCCTATTCAATGGGTGTTTAAAGTCATGTTTGCTTACCAAAGTATATAATGATTTTCTTCACGGTTTGTCCTTTTGTCAATTTTTAGTTTTAAAGCTGAATCGAGTGTTTCATGCACAATTTTATTCACGCGTTATATATTTTTCGTTCCAAACACATTTGCTACGCAATTCTTCGGGAGGAAAGGCTATTTTTACTGTTATGATGATGACCAATATACCTCTTATATTGGGTAAAAACTAATTCTGCGGAGGGCGATTGTTTAAAAGCAATTGTGAGCATACTTTTATTAAGTAAGAGGAATTTATATTCGAAAATAGTATCCTGTCCTTAAAATTAGGATCCCAAAACCAATGATGATTTGTGGAGCTCTGCTTATCGACTTAATAGATACTTCTCTTAGAACTCTACATCATTTTAAACTCCCCCGTTGTAGACTCAATACTAACTTCCAATCCAATCATGACTCTTATAATAAATAAAGCAGTACGTTTATGGTTCTAATAAAACAAAATCAAAAACATGCATATTTTCTTCTTTTTTACAAAAGAAGCAATGACCGAAATTTATTATCTTGGTTAAATTTAACACTCCCCAACATAGAACATACGTCAATGGCTATAATGGCGGATATAAATAACAAAAAGCAAGATTGAATCCTATAAAAGCTAAAAAAGCCGTCAGTTTCTTTCCGGCTTGATGGTCGTATGATCGATTCGTAAAGGCGTATGTGTCTCTACCGAAGGCATAGCTCACGGAAGAGGCCAGAGTTGTAGCGGCAGTGAGTCCCATGAGGCCCTGTAAGGCCAGGGGATTGGAAAGGCCTAGGGCCGGCTAGCCAATGCTGCCCCCACAAGAGACAATTGAACCAGGGTGTTTACCTTGCTCACGAGGGGTGGCTTGATCTGTGCTATGGGTGTGCGGACGTCCAGGTACTTTTGAATAGTGAACTGAAAAATGCAATATAAAGATTATATTTGTATAACTGATTTGGTAATATTTTTCATTATGAAAAAAGCTTTTGTATATAGATTAAATTTATTTAATAATCATTTGGATATCCTATCCCGTTGCATGAATTTGTTCATCGTGACATCAGATGGTGTGTAGATTATAGCTTACTGAGTGACTCCACGGCGTTTTCTTGCGTCTCTTCAGACATTAATCCTTGTTCGCTCACTCAAGCAGGGATTGAGTGACAGAGGATGAGCAAGGATCAGACAGGCGTCACTTTGTGAAAAAAAAACTTATGCACATCTGACGTCACGAGAAATATGTATACAATGGGATGCGAGTCCCATTTATTTAATTAATCTATTTATAAGTTTTATATTCTAAGAGCGGGTCCACAAACAATAATGTAGAGTACACGTCTGGCTTCATATTAAATATATTCTTATAATGTGATTGGATATTATTATGTGTAATTAACTAATTTTAATGCTAAAATACTTCTCCAAATATATTGGCAATCCAAAACAAACTCACAGGAGGAATGACGGCCATGTAGCGAATATAGAGCCCCGCATAGATGAGCAAGAGATCCCGAGACACGATGAGTGCCGTCAAAGCAGAAGGTATGAGTCCTGCATAGGAGAGGCTGAAGTAGAGAGAAGTGACAAGGATTTTTGTCTGCTAAAGGATCTAAGAAGCTGCCGAGACTTGAGGCTTGTCCCTTAAAGTTCCGTGCTATCCATCCATCAGCCTAAAAAGTATGCCCACAAATATATACTTCATATTAGACATCAGTCATGCAATAAATCAGAATCATTGGACTAAAATTATAAGGGGTCCGAGTAGAAGGGGAAGATTCAAAAGCAAGGATTTGGACGATCAAAATATCTAGGTTTTAATGCTAATCGTCTGAAATGCAGATATTTCATTGTGTGGGATGACTTTGCTCGCATTTAATTGGTCATCTAAACTAGTATCGACTATAATAATAAGTCCCTGAAACACATGTTCCTCCTTACAAGATCAGTGAATCCGGCATATCCAAAGGCTGCAAGAGCAAGGGAGTATTCCTTTTGGAGAATGAGGTAGCCTATGAAAGGAGATGCGACAATTCGTGAGGCACAGAGAAGATTGGGCACCGTGCATATCCGATCCTCTTTCTCTATGGAAGTTGATTGTCTTAATAAAAAGAAGAAGTAACTTTGTGGTGATTTAAATACAAAAAAGGTACATTTAAATAACTAGACTCACTTTGGACTGGATGTTATGGACGTTCGAAGGACTGAATGGATAAAGCCGCTGGGTCGATGTCGGAGGAGTCGACACGGAAAACTCTTTAGAGCTATCATCATGTTACTACTTTACTCATGAGAAATGTTTGTCAACATACATAATAACGCGCATTGCGTCATATGAGTAATGTGTTATTCGCATAGAGATATAAAGATATAGAGAGCTGATTCCCAATTGCAGAGTAACAGCGTTTTGTTATTTCTGTGTGTTATAATTTGTGTCATCGTAAGTGATCATAGAGATAGAAATCTCTATGTCAGATTACGATGACGTAGTATCAATTACTTTGTTTATTATGAACACACAGAATACAGCTGAACGTCGTTTCTCTGCTATTGAAGCTCTTATAGGAGAATATATAAAGGTGTGTCAACAACGAACTCTCTAAGGCAGGCAGGTTGGCGTTAGCTGACTCAGCTGTTGTATGACGTCATTGTTGTGATATCATCATTTTGACATGGAAAAAAAGTGAGGGATATTTTGGGCGTGTGAAAGGGAGAATGTTTGAATGGCACAATTGAGTTCAGGCTGTTCCTGGCACTCACACATCACTCCACAACAAAGCAATTCCTTCGAGAAATTGATTTTAT
>CP045907.1:2408892-2441217 GCA_013387185.1 Caligus rogercresseyi | reverse complement strand
TACGTCGTGAGACCTGCCTGTAGTTTGTCTCATAATATTTATAATTTATCGAGGGGGTTGTAAGTACCAGTCTTTTGAAATATTTCTTTCTTTTGCAGTGACGTCATGAGATGATTTACACCTCTCTTCCGTCTAGGGCTACCCACACGACTCCCTTAATGCATAACCTATCCTCTCTTGATATTATATTCTTATTATCTAGTAACTTAATAAAGACACTTAATACTGACACATGTCCTTTGTTCTACGTCTTGCTGCTCCCTGTCCTACTGTGATTGGCGACGAGTCTGGGATACCATGAACTATATCCTCTGTATCATAGGTATCTCCATAAATTTAAAACCCTGTCGAAGTATAAAAACAATTATAACTCTAAAGATCTATTTAAAAAATCATTTCATTAAGAAACTATTCTTCTTTGGTGGATTAATATTTTATTGGATAAATTTAATAAGGAGTTTACGAAAATTGAAGGAATATTTAAATTATATGTAAAAGAATTAGTAAAAATGAAACAAATAGGATCTTCAATAATAGAAATGGCAGACCAAGAAGAAAAAGGGCCAAATTCATGAATAGGCAAGTCCAATACAACTAATACATTACGAAACTTATATATTTCAATTGAGTAAATAATGACAAAATTATTATTGTTTTTACCAAAGATAATAAACTTTAACCAGGCTTGTGAGCGATCAGGAAAAAAATAGCGATCCGATCAAAAATAGCGATCAGAAATTCTTTGCGATATAGCGATATAACGATCAGGGATTTTCCGATCAGCGATCCGATCATTAATTGCGATCAACAAAAAAATATCCTATGTATTAGTGAAATGACTAAAATTTAAAATAAAAATTCATAATTTATTTTATCTGGCAATGGAATGATTGTTTCCAATACGTAGAATAAAATAAAAATATCTTTTTTATTACTATGTTGTAAATATTTCAATGATTAAAAAATATGATTTTTTCAAAATTATTTTGTCATTGCTAATTGATTATTTTACTACCGGAAATGCCAGAATAAAGGTTTCCCATGGCCTATGAGCTCCAAAACAATGACTTCTACAAAATCGCTTGTTATATTTTTAGGACAAAAATATATCAGGATAGCACAACTGGCTTTTTCCATTTTATTAGTATGTATTTTGTGTTTTCTAAACATATTAGTTTAGGAATTACGTGGTAAAATATGGAGTTAAATGCATAGGGGATGTCTCATTTAATTACTTAAAACATACATTTTTTCTTTTTTAGGGTTTTATACACAGTTTGTCATAGATTTTTAGTGATTTTCTTAAAATAAATATGAAAATCAATATTTTGCTATTCATTCCGATGCAATATCGCTATATCGCTATGATCAGAAAAAACTCCGATCATAGTTTTAACTATAGACAAATGATTTCCTTGTTCTTGGACGGGGTAAAGATTTATTTGTGCCATTTTTTCATGCGTCATTATTTTCCTTTTCTATCTTGGGTCATTTCTTCCTAATATCATTGTGTATTTATTTATGAAAAACAAAAACGTGATCAATATGGCATCAGACGTAACAACTAATATGCATCCAGTAATCACTCTTTGACCAAATATTCGGTATACGAAAAACAATATAGCAATAAAAAAAGCTCAAGTATGTAAAAATATTTAATTGAGTTTATAAAATTATATTAACAAAGTCAAAATTAGGTCTAAAATAAAAATCCAGTCTACCAATTACTGTTGGCATGCGTAGTATTTTTATTTACGTCCAATTTCAATGAAGCCGCATGACGTCATCATAATAACAAAGCATTTTTGTTTACATTGTGTTCATCCATCACCGGGTTTCGATCATTTTTCAAAATCCTTGTGTATATTCTTTGGATCGACTCATGGTAAGTGATGGAATCACTTGAGGGATCGCAAGTGGGCACACCTGATCATCTTTTTTGTTCTCAGTTTTCCTTAGTGAATAAGAAAGAGACTGCGCACGAGGATGCCATTTGGTCTTGTGCCTGGGGAGTGCAGAAGTCCCCGACTGCAGGTGAAGATGAGGAGGCCTCCAATGATGGACCTGGGATTTTGGTAACGGGTGGAGTGGATGATACCGTCAAAATATGGGACATGGAGAGCGGGACTCCGGCTCTGAAGCACAGCGTGTCTGAGCATTCACTCGGCGTTGTATCCGTTGCCCTGAACAGCACCTCCAAATGTGAGAGCTGTGGGATTGAGTATCATAGGATTCATGTCCTCATGGTTTGAAATGGCAGAGCATGAAAAAGTCGAATTCATGTCATCTGTATGAAGTGATCGTTTTAAATATTTTCAGGTTCAATATCTATAGACTATATTAAGAGTACCAACGATGTAAAATTATTAAAAAACCCAGATATATATTACTGAATTATATCATTATTAAACGCAAATGTGTGTCGAAGGGAAAAGGCTCATATCGGTCGATTCCCAACTCTGCCCTGCACTTCCGGGTTCAATATCTATAGACTATATTTAGAGTACCAACGATTTAAAAACTATTAAAAAACCCCAGATATATTACTGAATTATATCATTGTTAAACGCCGATGTGTGTCGTAGGGAAAAGGCTCATATCGGTCGATTCCCAACTCCGCCCTGTAATTTCCGTTGGATCTCCCTTGAACACACAAGGTAGAACTGCCTCATGATTTATATTCCGAGCCCATATCCTATATTATGCTATAGATAAAACTATATGAAATAAATATATTGGACAATGGAGGGGGGATTATTATTTAAACCCTTTTTCCGCTTTGAAAGACCGGCGCTTATAGAAATATTAAGAGGTCGCTCAATTGTCGTGCAAGCTCATGTTATAAAATAATATATTTTATCTTAGCTAATGTATTAATGCCATATTAGCGTAGCTCTATAAATTAGCATTCAATCGTCTCTCACTTACTCAAAGTTTAGAAAATGTCAGTTTTCCAAGGTTTTTTTTTATATCCATGTCATTCGAAAAAAGTATCATATAAATATATTATTGATTACATTGTTTTAGTATCAAATAGCTACTGGCGAGTACTTAATTTTGAAACTATATTATAATATATATAAGAACATCAAAGTGAATAAATCAAATGCATTTATGTTCATAAGAGCCCGATTGTTTAAAGCCTCTCACTCTGATTAGTAGGTATCAGCAAGAAAGGATTGCATCTGCTAATTTTTTTTTAGTTTTTAAATATGCTTTCGGGTGATTGTGCCTCTCATCGTTATTTATTGAGTAAATAATTCAGTAAACATCAATTGTTTGTAATTATTTTTAGTTGTTATGTTCGTTTTTTATTATTTGGAGGCTTATTTTTATTTATTTATTTTCATTAATTTATGCATATTTTTCAGACAATTATTTTTTGTTATTACTCAAGTTACAGTTTTTTAGTTAAATTTATAACTACTTTATATTTTATGGCATCCCCCTAAACCTCCTCGCTCTACTTACTCCCATTCATATATATTTTTTCTTCAGTGTTGGCCTCCAGCTCCCTTGACTCCACAGTACACATCTGGGACATAGATAATGCTAACAAGATACGTTCCATCGAGAGCGGGCCTTTAGATGCTTGGACAGTCGCCTTTTCTCCCGACTCTGAATCCCTCATCACAGGTGCAAACGCTGGGAAGGTCAACATATTCTCTGTAGAGACCGGACAAAGCAAACAGCAACTCCTGGACACCCGAGGAAAGTTCATTCTCTCAATCGCCTATGTAAGTAATTCAAATAACAACATATTAAGAAATATACATATGTATATTGTACATGTATACTACATTGCTTTCGTAAAAAAGTATAATATAGATGAGAGCCAGTCTAGCTCTATTCATTGTGCATTTAGTTATTATATGGGCTAGTGTGAATTTTTCTTCCTTTAGTCTCCGGACGGCAAATACATCGCAAGCGGAGCAACGGACGGAATCATCAACATATTCAGCATGCCGACGGGTAAGCAAATCCATGCACTCGAGGGGCATGCCCTTCCCATTCGAACCCTCGCCTTCTCCAAGGACTCCAAGAGGCTTCTGACCGGCTCAGATGACGGTCACATGAAGCTATACGAAGTGTAAGTGAAATTCCTGTACTAACTACTTTTATTGCAAATATTTACCCCCTCAAATGGAATTTTTAATCGTCAGGAAGACTGATTGATAGCCAGGGTTTTTCGTCTATACCCTGACAGTGAGGTTATGACTCTGCGCAGTTTTGAATGGGTTATTTCTGGTTGAAATTGACTATTAAGACGTTGTTCATAATGAGGATGAAATTATTTTACTTAATTAAATACAGCTCTTATTAGACAGACTTGAGATGGTTAGACCCACCAATTCCAGAAATAATACGTACTAATCCATTTCCCCCTCTGTTTAGGAGCCATGGTACACTCATTGGAACCCTTTCCGGACACACGAGCTGGGTCCTGAGCGTTCAATTCTCCCCGACAACGAGCACTTTGTCTCGAGCTCATCGGATCGAACCGTGAAGGTATGGGAATCCTCTACAAAGCAGTGTGTTCACACATTCTCCAACCACACGGATCAAGTCTGGTCTGCAACCTTTAGCCCAGACGGAAAGAGAATAGCCTCTGTTTCAGAAGACCAGAGTATTTTAATCTACAGCGTACCCGCATGAAACTGTGAATTTATTATTATTATTATATTCATAAATAATATATATTTATATGAAAAATATGTTTACATAGACACTATTATTATTATTATTTATGTTGGTATGCGGTGTTGGATCATTGGATGTTTTCCACATATTCCGCCGTTGCCGTAAATAGCTCATAAACGAGGGGGGTTCCCCTTCAGATATTTTGTTACTTTAAAGTCATTGTGTAATTCCTTTTAAAAATATAGATTGTCAGCATGCAGTAAAACAACATCTCAGTTATAGGATGAACTACTACTTCCAACTACACCAACTTCATAGGAATCAGAATGACTTTTTGAGTACAATAAGAAGTATCCATCGCTTTACGTAAGACATCGGTCAAAATATACAAATAACCAACTCCGCCGCACCTTATACAATATGGCATTCATGCATCATTCCTTATTCATCTGAGAAAACAATTCGTGTGTTCACGCACTCCTCCATTCTCTCCTGGAGCTTGTTCCTGCCTCGCTTTGGGGGCGGTCGAACCTTCTTGGAGCGGCGTTTCTCCTCTCGATCCTTTTGTATCTTGCTCCAATAGGTCACTTCCTCATCTCCAGAGAGAAGAGTCATAGACTTCAGATTATTTTCCTTGCAGAACAACCCGTCCTTGAGCTGAAGTAAGGTAGAGGCCTGCTCTTCGTCATCGCAACGGATGTGAAACCTTTTATTCCCAATGCCCACATCCACATACTTGACGGGCTTGGACACTGAGGCATTTACAAGGGACTTGTAGATCTTAGGATCATCCACCATGTCTTCCAATTCTACGCGGAGAATCGTCTTGGGAACAAAAGGAAGCTCTGCTTTTGCTACGGGAGGCGGCTCCTTGGGTTCTTCATCCTTTAATTTGCGAAGCCGCTGTTTAAAGGCAGATGCATTTTTCCGTTGGAGGGTCAGGTACTTATTTCGTAGTCGCTTCCAAGCCGTTTTACTCATGACAGACAACGTCATGAGCTGGAGATCTGACTCATGGAATTCCTTCTTCTTACGTTACGCTTTTTCTTTGAGCCCTTTACAGCCTCCTTTGTTTCGTCCTCCATACTTGCGCCCTCTTCTTCTTCTAGGTCTTGATCATCGGTCTTTGTCGTCAACTTTTTCTTTTCTTCCACTTGGAAGGACTTAATGCTTTGTAGGGTGGAAGGGTCCTTCGTCGCAGGTGGTTGGGAGTCAATGCTCGCACCGAATGCCTGTAGGGCCTTAGCTGCGGATTCCTTTGTTCCGAACTCCACAAAGGCGAATCCCTTGGATAGGCTGCTGTTCTTATATTTGGGGCATGAGACGTAGTCCACCCGTCCGTATTCGGAGAAAAATGCCGTGAGGGACTCTTGACAAATGGGAGACGTTGAGGAGAGATTCTCCACGTAGATCGTCCGCTCTTCTTCATCCGGGGAAGGACCTTCAAAGGGCACTACACGACGGATCTTCCTTCCGTCCTCTGAGATTTCAAGGCTCTCTGGTTGGCACTTTGTGAGAGCAGAGGTCAAGTGTTCCAGACTTTTCTCTTCATTCCCACTCACGCTCACCACAAATGACTCTTCCAGGAGGCTTCGGATTTTGTTGTAGCGGAGAAAGAGCTCAATTGGGATCCAGGGGCCTTCCTTTTCAATGATATCCAAGGTGAACTTGGACTTGGAGAGATTCGCGTCGGAGAAGTAGAATTGGATTTGGGAGCTCAGAGCTTTGTAGATATGCTTGCGACGGGGGCGGGACCGCTTTCCAGTACTTCCTTGGCCCCTGTTATTGTTGTTGAGTTCCTCATCCGTTTCGTCCGTTTCCGTGGTGTTAGGACGGGAGTCCTCCATTGTGATAAGATGTACAAAAAGATTTAAATCACACTGAAGTACACTATGATCTTATTAACTTGAGGGAAGGGAAGCAACTTGAAAACAATAACAAGCAAAGCCTTCTGCAGTGCTTCTCAACCTCTAGGGAAAAAGCGGTGGCTTATTTTTAGAATGCCGAATTGGTTTTATAAAAATGTTTGGCTGTGGATGATTATAATACCGACTTGACCTATGGTCCTAATATCGGTCAATTGAATGAATAATAATATTTGATGTTGAGGGAAGGGATTCCTCTCACAAAGACGAGGGATGGAACTCCTTTCTCGAAGACGAAGGATAGGACTCCTTTCGAGGACGAGGGATGGGACTCCTTTAACGAAGACGAGGGGTGGGAATTTGGTGCCTTTCTGGAAGGGAGGCGACTGACTCTAGGGGGTCCAAGGCATTGTCTGTATGTGTTGAGGTGCCTTCATTCGGCCGGATTGCAAAGATTGAATACTCGACTCGGATCATTGGAGGCTCTCTCATTTTATTATTGTTGACTCTGACGTCAACCCTCACTCTATCCTTTCAAATATTCCATTTATAACAATCGCGCCCGAAATTAGGCATATATTTCTTCTTCTTTATGTATTTACTTTTTGAGTGCTTCTAACATCGGTATGCTTGATATTTAAGACAATACGTATCATTTACCATAATTCGGGAGATTTTGAACTATAATTGACACAAAGAAGAGATTATTTATCTAAAATGCAAAAATAAAATCATTCTATGTCATTAGTTACTCAGTTTATATAAGAAATAGTATTTGAACAATACTTAGACATATTCCACTCAAAAACTTGCCTACCTATGTAATTGGTCCATTTCTTCCATGAGTCATAATTTTCCTTTTCTACCATGGTCCATTTCTTCCTAATCCATATTTTCCTGGTCCATTTCTTCTTAATATCCATTAATTAACATTTTTTATTTTATGATTTTTTAGATAACTATATTAAGATTGTAATGATAGATATATTGAAGTAATGAATTATTCATCATCTTTGATTTGTAACAAGATTTTGCCCCCAGGCTGATATTTCTAATTTGAGTCCCCTTTTTTACGTAGATTCCAAAAATGCCACTCAAAATATCGTACGAAAAATGGTTTGGCCTTTATGGCCTTTTTTATCATTATGATTTTCATAATTTCTAATGGTTCACGCCCCGTTATCTTCGTACAAAGTAAAAATACTC
Source organism: Caligus rogercresseyi (assembly GCA_013387185.1). Lineage (NCBI taxonomy): Eukaryota > Metazoa > Arthropoda > Copepoda > Siphonostomatoida > Caligidae > Caligus > Caligus rogercresseyi. The sequence continues at coordinate 2,433,505 of CP045907.1, read as the reverse complement.
ACAAATGTCATGAATATATATTTTTTTAGTATGTCAGTGCATTTTCAATCAGTTTTAATAATTCAATATCTTTCGTACTAATCGAAAAATAGGCTTTATATTTCAAAAAGTTGATCATTTTTTAGTGTTCGATTAGGTGGCTATATTTATTTTGTTTCAAGTCTATTGACTATAATCAATATGTAATATATTTTTGTGTGTGTCAATGCATTTCAGAACAGTTTTTATAATTTCGATATCTGGGATAAAAATAAAGAAAAGATCAATTTAGTATGAACAAGTATTGATCAAATTATATTAATAATAAATCATGAGGTTGCGTTACCTATTATTGTGATTTGTTACGAAGAAAAAAAATACATGTTTTTCTTTTTATTTGCAAGTTCCTTAAATAATTTGATAACAATATGTGAATACCATTTTCCAAATCACAGTAACTCTCCATTTTTCAGATTATTTGATAAAAAGGCAAACATGTTTTTTTTTCTTCGTTACAAATCACGATAATAGGTAACGCAACCTCATGATTATAACATTATTATAAAAACTGTTCTGAAATGCATTGACATACACGAAAATATACTACATATTGATTAGTCAATAGACTTGAAAGAAAAAAAATATAGCCACTTAAATAGAACACTAAAAAATGATCAACTTTTTGAAATATATAGCCTATCTTTTCGATTAGTACGAAAGATATAGAATACATAGAAGTATGATGTATTATATATTTTGATTTACATATCGTGTACCTCATCATTACTATAAACTTAGCTAGAGTGTGAAAAAATCATAAGTATCATAATATTTTTGACAGTCACAACATGTACTTATTCCAGAAAGTCTAATATGACAAGCTATTTTGACCTAATATGTACTAAAAATCGGAACAATTGTATGGTGAATACAAATATTTATAAAACAAAGAGATAACTTCTTTTTAATTAACATACTCATTTTAATTCGATAAATAGTCACACATAGGGTGTTGTTTTATCATTTAATAATAATACTATGCTCCTCTTGGATATCTTCAATTCCTTCTTCATCAACAGGCTTTAAACGAATTTTAATATCGAGGGCACCAAATACTTTAACCGATGGAATAAAGTCCTTTTCTGTGATGTTTTCCCCCCTCTCAGGGCCAAGTGTTTGAAGCCTCAGGAACTTCTCTTGGACCACGGGGGAGAGCTCTCCTTGCACATGCCAGGGGTCGACCATGCCCACAATAAACTCAGAGCTCAGTCTCTCCGTGCTGAAGCTCCTCACTCCGTAATTTTCCCTGAGGGAGATTATCAGGGCCTCCACCGCCTGAATGGATATGCGCAGAGACATGACAACGTTAGATTCTTGACTTAATGATATTTTTGGGAGAATGTTGAAGAGCTTGGAGAGAGTATTGGTTTGAACTGACAAGCCATCACCACCAAAGAGTGTAGGTTTTTCCTCGGAGGGATTCATCACCTCAAACCAGTCACTGAGAGTCTGGATGAGCACACCCATTTCTTTCTTAGAGCTTGCAATGGCCGCCTCTGCAATACAGGGGGATATAAACTCCGCCGCCAAAGACAGTCCATTTTTCTTTTCATCAAAGTGCTCCGAGCCCAGAAGAAAAAATGTTTTCTCCTTCAAGTCTTTTAAACTAAGACGCATGCCATGGAATGAGAGGTTATTCCTAAGGATCTCTTTTCGAATGAATTGAAGGATAGTAGACGCGTCCGGAAAGGCAAAAAGGGTCCGCTTTGGGTTACTAGGATTAGGAAGAAAAGAGGAGTGAGAGCTCAGTCCAAGCGCGACAGTCCATCGTTCCGTAGGTGGAAAAACAAGGGCAATGACGCGCAGTCCCCTGTTTTCCATTTCATAAATCAAAGCCCTCATTTCATCCATCAAGGCTTTAATCGTTCGAAATCCTTGTGAAAAGTAAACAGCCTGTTTCCATGGCTGAACTAGCCCTCTCGCAAATCCTAACGTAAGCCCAATTGGAGATTCTACTCCTTTGTTTGAAGGGATATCTCTAAAGCACAGAACCACCAAGCGATCCACAGGAGCGTTATAGGCCAGAACACTCTCTCCAAGAATGTCCAAGGCGTCAGACTGTATGCCTTCCTTGCAACTAAAGTTCTGCATCCATTTGGTTTGATGGCTCAGTGGAGGAGGGTGAATCAGTCCTTGGTTGCAGAGGAGATTATATGCCTCTGTAGAAGTGCTTTTGAGTAGGAGGGTTCGTGTTACTCTGATACGGTCGTAGGGAACCACGCCGACGTGAAGGCGTGATGAATCTGTCCCAGGGGTTGTGATAATGGTCTCTTCCAATTGAGGAGGGACTTCCTCTTCTTTGGGAGCTCTTTTGGAATAAGAAGTACTGGAGGGGGTTTAATATCCGTGTTTTCCAAAGATATTTTTTGTCTTTCTGAATAAGGGAATCCAGGTTTAGCATCTACTTTTTCAGAGAAAGAACAATAATTGGTGTCTTGATTAACTTTTAATGTCTCTGTATGAGACATTCCATTAAGTTTCTTGGTTTCTTCAATTGCTGGCGGATATACATTCGTGCTGCTGTTTCCCGCGTAATTATGAATATATGAAATGTCCGTTTCCATTGCAAGGGATGCCTTTGTTGACTCTATGTTCAATACAGATTCTCGAACATCTCCTTCTTCGGGCAAATGAATCCTGGGGTAGGCATCGGGCTGAAGCCGTCGAATGAATTGACCTCCATTGAGCTCGGATTGAGGCCCTTCAAGGAAGTCTTCCGGGCGGAAATGAAGGCCGCACACACGGGTTTTGGAGTTTATAGGACGATTTGGCAACCCACATGCTCTCGCCCAAAGCTCTTTAAGTGATGGATCTCGTGGTATACGATATAATCTTAAATTCTGAGGATTGTCACACGTCATTACAGAACAACTATTTCGAATATGTTTCTTTTTTGGAGCAGCGGTTTCTTCTAGTTGAGGAGGCACTTCCTTTCTTTATGAGCTCTTTTAGGGTAAAAAGAATTTTTGGTTTCGGCTTGTTCTTTATTTATTTGTAGGTTAGCCATCTGATACTCAATTTTGCATTCCAATTCCTGGATATATCCTTCTTCGGCAGATGGATCCTGGGGTAGGCATTGCGCACAAGCCATCGAATGGATTCATTTCTGAAGTCTTCCGGGCGGAAATGAAGGCCACACACACGGGTTTTGGAGTTTATAGGACGATTTGGCAACCCACATGCTCTCGCCCAAAGCTCTTTAAGTGATGGATCTCGTGGTATACGATATAATCTTAAATTCTGAGGATTGTCACACGTCATTACAGAACAACTATTTCGAATATATTTCTTTTTTGGAGCTGCGGCTTCTTCCAGTTGAGGAGGCACTTCCTTTTCTTTATGAGCTCTTTTGGGGTAAAAAGAATTTTTTGGTTTCGGCTAGTTCTTTATTTATTTGTAGGTTAGCCATCTGATACTCAATTTTGCATTCCAATTCCTGGATATATCCTTCTTCGGCAGATGGATCCTGGGGTAGGCATCGGGCTGAAGCCGTCGAATGGATTGATTTCTGAAGTCTCTAGGTCGGAAATGAAGGCTGCACACACGGTTTTGGAATTTATAGGACGATTTGGCAACCCACATGCTCTCGCCCAAAGCTCTTTAAGTAATGGATCTCGTGGTAAACGATGTAATCTTAAATTCTGAGGATTGTCACACGTCATTACGGAACAACAATTTCGAATATCATATTCAATATGTTTATTTTTTGCTATCTGGTACTCCATTTTCCATTCCAATTCCTTGATACACATCCTTACGTAACCTGTATTGCGAAGACGTATCTTTTTTCCACTAATTTTGGCTCTGCGTCCCATTCCTTTGCCCTTCTTGATTTTGGAGAGCTCTAAATTGTTCTTGAAACGGGTATATGATGCAAATTTTCGATTCGTTTTGGTATGTATAGATATTTGCACAAAATGATAAAAACAAAGAATTGTAATTCAATTGTTTCTCCCTAGGCGGAGCTAATGTTAGCCAAGGCGACTATATTATACCCAAGGTATATAGAATCAAGGAATACTAGAAACTACTGGAAAGGAAAGGGAAAATTGTAGCTTCCAAGTAAAGGCCATGATACGTTGATTACATAGCAATAAATTAATTTTTATATGTATTTTTATAGCTAAATTAGTCATTTTCACTTCAATATTTATAATTCAACGATCAAACAAGTAGATATTATATTTTTAAAAAATGAATAGCGAGTGTGATATATATTTTAATACTTTTTATTTATCAACAATAATTTCCACAATAGTAAATATATATTATTTACAAACGATACATAGTTTAACAGTTACAAACAAGTAATTCAATATTATATGTTTTCATTGTGAAATAGACTGTAACTTTAAAAAATATTTTCAAATTAAATTTCATATCTGACGATCTTTGTTTCTCAGAAACGACACAGCCTCATTAAACTTCTAGTTTCGGAGGTGCCATGAGTTTCAAATCAGAGGATCTTGAGGAGGTTTTAGCGGGGCTGGCGTTGCGTTTGAGGGCATTCCGGTTCGGCTTGAGGTCGAGCCAGACTTTTTTCATTCACGGAAAGATAACATTCAGCCACAGCGACCCCGATAGTATTTGCCTCTTCCGCCCCTATTACAATATGAAGAATAATTATAAACATTTAGGTGATATTAATTTAACGTCATAGAGTAACTCTATCCTGTTTTATCACTACCTTAACATCATTTAATTAAAAACAGATGATGCAATATGCATTTCATTACAAAAAACAGTCAATAACAGAATAAAAGCTACGTATAGCTACGATACTATTAAAATTGGACAATGTACTCAATATATTTAATTTTAGTTAATACTTATTCATTTATTTATTGGCTTGATATTGTGATAAAGTAAAAATCTATTTCATAAAATAAAAAAGTTATGATTAATATTATATATATATCTTTAAAATCATTCATATTTTAAATTGCTTTAAGATAAAAAAGGGTACTTTTGTTTTTGATGAATAGTTAGAAACTCTTACTTTGACTTGGACATCCATCCACCAATAAACTCGATGCTCGAGCTAAAATACGGAAAATCCCAGAGCCTTCTTCGCTATTTAGAAATGCAGCGTATTCCTTATCCTCCAAATAACTCCTCCGTTGGTCCAAAAGCTCTGGTAAATTGGGATAAGTTTCTCCTCGTAGCTCTTGTATTAAAGCTCCTTCATATGAACAATGTCCATTATTTCACCCTTGGAGCAAGGCAGCTTAATAGCCATTTCACGGTAGCAGTCCACGGGAAGGGCAGCATAGCAGTTTTGGATGGATTCTCTGGTTGGACCTCATAGGCCAAATTCTGTCTGTTGAAGGAAGAGAGAAACCATTTGGAGACTTCATTTTTAGATGATGTAGAATGTCCGTTCGGATGCAGGGCGTCGCGGTGGCCGTTAGTGCCATAAATAGACTCGGGAAAATCACTTAGTAACCTATGGAGAAGCTAGTAGTGCGATGAAAGTCTCATCAATAACGAATCGCTTGAGGGGATCCCGCGAATAAAGGTTTCGAGAGACTCTATTGAGCTTCTGAGAGGCAGATACCCTCTCGGAGTCCCAGAGCAATATGATTTGGGCGTGAGGAACGGAGCTTTTCGTATATTTTCCGCTGCCGGCCATAGTCGTCCCCGATGAGATTATCTGCAGAGATTCCCATACCGTTGAGCTTTGTGACTTTTGATATATGAGGGATGCCAGGAGGGATAGGACTACAGTGACTCCCCAAGCAACACATAACGTTATTCTAACGTTATTTTTGGGTTCCCTAAAGGTTAGTTCGAACTTAACCAAAAACGAACGTTCTAATAACGTTTCCTCATGGTTACATAAAACTAACGAAAAAAACGTTCGGGGAACGTTCCCATAACTAAGAAACTAACGTTCGGGGACGTTCCCAAAACTAACGAAACTAACGTTCGCTTTTGGTTACCTACTAACGTTCAGGGAACTTTCTCAAAATTTTACGAAAGAAATATAAGATAGCTCTATCCTGGGGTTAAAAAATTCGTTATCAGTGACAAAAGATGCATCTACAAAACTTTTCATATGTATGAGGTATCTTTTGGGTTAAAAAATAGTTTGCGTTATGTATAATATTTTAAACTTTCTTATAATTTTTAAAAAGACTTTATTGATATATAAATATTAAATATGAAAGAATATATAAATAAACATTATAGTTTAAAATTAAATCTAAAATCTAGCAGCACTATCTAGAAAAATTAATTATAAAAAAATTAAGGAAACAAAATTGTTATCAAAAATACAGACATAAAAAATAATATCGCAAAAAAAAAAAATAACAAAGATTGAATATAATTATTTTTTGGTCTTTAGGCAAATTTCCTGTACTGCCGTTGTAGAAATTAGAGATGTCCAGCGGAGTAAAACGGATAAAACCGTACCAGATCCCCCCATACTTCCACGGAATGGTAATTTTTTCTACCTGATTTACAATAAAATATAACAAATATTATAATGTGAAGGACTGCATTGCTTCAATAAATATATGATTGAGTCGAGTAAATCTCTTTTTGTTTTAATTTTTGCTATTTCCTATAGTAAATCATGTGCAAAATAAATAAAATTGAACATAAGAGACTATTTTATCTGAAAATTCCTTTGAATAATGAAAGGTTTTGTGGATGAATTGTCTTTGTCGTTGATCCCGATTTATTTATTCCTGTTCAATCTGTTGTATAAAAAAATATTCCGTTAGTGATGATAATTTGGGGTTTCTAAACAAGCCAGACTTTATGGTTTTTCCACAAATTTAAGTGGTTGAAGATTATGTTTGTGAGTGAAGAGGAGCTAGTTCAACCAAAAATAAAGCCACTCTAGCTGGATCATATTCCTGACTTCAAACAGCCTCTTATTAGAACAAACTCATTTACAAACGACACATAACTAATACATGCTACAACTTCGTCCTCATCAAATCAAACTGACTTGAATGTAGACGACTCACAAAAATACATACACCTTTGTATTTGCTTTTAAGAACCTATCAGTTTTCATCTGATTTTCCTACAGTAACAACATTAAATAGTTTCCATCTACACTGATCCTCAAGGTTACTTATTCAATATTATATAACATCCGTTTGGATTAAAAGCCCATTGATACCTCGACTTGCCTCCAATTATCAGGACACTGGCGGTAAGCTTTTCTACTATTTTAATTATCCTATGTCATTGTTATTTTGTATTTAACTACCGAACCTCTATGTTTCAGAACAATGCGTGATCATTCCTTCAACATGGAGTAAACGAGGGATTACCCTTGAAAATTCCCTTGCTGGAAGAAAGAGGAACGTGGACAACTGTCGGAAGGATCATAAAATATTCTCCAAGACTTTCCCTCCATCACCTAACACAAACATCCTACATTCATCAGAAATAATGTAATAACATGAAAGTCTTTTATTTGATATTTTTATGATATTGTACTATATGTTTTACCCAAGAGCAAAAAAAAAATACATTACAATGTTTATTAATGTTTTTTACGCATGTGCTTTGAGCCTTATATATTTTATTTTTATGTTTGTATAATTTTATGAGTTATAAATAACATGTTATAATATTTTATATAATTCGTGTCCAGTTTTAAATGTTAAATAAACGCTTAATAGAATTTTAATACTGTCAAGGAGTTTAATTATATCTACAAGGGAACTATACTAAAACTAAAAGGGAACGTAAATATAACGTTGAGGGAACGTAAATAGAACGTTGGGGAACGTAAATAGAACGTTGAGGGAACGTAAATAGAACGTTAGGGGAACGTAAATAGAACGTTAGGGAACGTAAATAGAACGTTAGGAGAACGTAAATATAACCAACAGGGAACGTTCGGAGAACGTAAGAAAACCATCCATGCTAACGTAAAAATAACCTTCAGAGAACGAAACTAACGTTCAGGGAACGTTCTGCGAACCAAAAACTAACGTTCGGAGAACGTTTATTGGTTGCTTGGGTCTGCCCTGGACTGCAGCGGGTAACTGATAGCAGCGACTCTTTCCGCCTCCGTGGGCATAAAGACAGAGGTGGTACTGTTCAAGAGGGCCGCATTAATGGCTGACAGATGATTGAGGCGAAAGCTGTGGATATCAAAGTGACTCTTGAGCTTCCCAAAGAGATCGTTTGAGAAAGAGTAGTCCCTCTTTGGCATATTTTATATCCTGTTTACAACAGAAGCAGATAACTTGTAAACCACTTTGTAACACAGAATATAAAGAACTTAAAATAGCACAACACAACCACGTTTTTTGAAATAAATATACGACTGATAATGATGGCTTTAGTGTGCATTAAGGGCGTGCCCGTTTATGACGTCATCCTTCCAGTTAGCTTCTAGTATTCCTTGATAGAAATCAAGGAATACTATACCTTGGGTGAGGCAATGTGGAAGGACCAGAATTGATAAGTGCCAAGTGCAGAAACCGTACTTTCTGTTTGATAACTTCTTTTGTTCCGTCATTTTCTGCTCCTTATGCAAAATCCCCTAAATAATAGCTTGAAGCCCAAGAATTAATAACTCGTATTACAAAAACAGCAATTAGAGAAAACTAAATTTATTTAAATTTATACATATTTGATTCTATTATGATTAATATGATTACAAGGTGTACAAAAAGAATGTATTCCTAGGCAGCCCGGCTCATGGACAAATATCCCATATATTTCTCAAGGATAACAGTCTCTTCCTCAAGCGTCACATCCAAATGATTTTCCTCAGACTCTTCTTTGCCCAGTTCATCCTTCACCGGGAATAGGCCTCATCAGTTCGCTTCTTCTTCTCAAAAACTCCTTCGTGGCCTCGGCGATATCCTTGTCTTCATCCTCTTCTTCTTCAGAAGATAATTCAGTCTTGCTAAGGAGAGCCTGCACAGCAGAGTCCACATTTCCCTCACACTTGCTCAGAGCTCTTCGCACCAGCTGAATGTCTTCTTGACCCGTAGCAGCTACAACATTGGCAATGAGGTCATCACTCACTTTATATTTCTTTTTCTTTTTTTTGCTTCTTCTCCTCTTCTTCAGCTGAGAGAAGAAGCATTTCCGGTTGATTTTGAATCATATCAATGGCGGCTCCCATGTCGTTATTGCTCTGTCGAAGAGCCAGGCCTGATAGTTTCTCTGGAAACCCCATGCCGTTCATGGTATTAAGGTATCCCAGATTGACATATCCCTTTCCATCCGCAGTTTTCCCTAAGGCCTTCCGCTTCTTCTTTCGTCGACTCTCTTCTTCATTTATTCGCTTACGTTCCCTCCGCTTTTCGTCGATATGTAGAGCTGCAGACGGGACATTCAAGTCGCAATTGCGAAGTGCAAGTCGTGCTTCACTCTCGTTATAGCCCGGGCAGAGAGCTCTTCTATGAGCTCATGAGGGACAAAGAGACTTGAACTCCCCGTTGACCTGACTAAGGACCTGCCTTGCTAGCTGGAGGTCACCTTGGTGGTAGGCGACCACACCTTGGAGCAAGTGAAGGCGGGCAAGGAGGATTTTGGCATGCTTGTGAGTCTCTTGAAAGTTATTTCCACTCCCGTAGATTCGGTTGAAGCAATTCTGACATTCCGACAGGCGTTGCTCGGCCTGGGGAGTTCGGAGAGGACCTCCATGTTGAGGTAGGTCCAGGCGATGTCCAAGTTGAGGAGGCCATAGTTGTCTACAGCGTTGAGAATTGACGGGGGGACGGACTGGTATTCGGCGTAGGCTTCTAGGAGAAATACGAGGGCTAAAGAAAAGTCCTTCTTACGCAAATTGACTTTGGCACGTTCATGAAGACTCATTGCCATGATGAGAGCCTTCTTTTCCTCCTTAGAAGCGTTAGGGACTTTCCAGACTGGTCTGAAATTAGAGAAAGAGAAATATGGCATGCCATTATTGAAGGAAAATATTTTTCCAATAAAGGCTTAAAAAGTAGTAAATTTTTCAGAATTATTATATATTATAAACAAAAGTCTCTAACTGACTGCCACGGTCCGAATCCGAACACACGCCCCTCTATACTAGGCCGGACATATACCTCTTAAATAACAAGGCAGAACATTTTTATTTTACATGAGACATATTTTCTAGTCTTTATAGCAGCGTTAAGCTGACCAATTACGTGTGAGTGATGCCATACCAGATGACACCGACCAAGCCAATGAAATTTTCTGTATTCCAGGCGGTAGCACTGTAACTGAAGGTATTATGAGTTCCGGTCATGAAGGCTTTTATTGAAAATGTGTGTTCAACAGTGTCGATGAAAATATAGTAGAAATAAAATAAAAACTAAAGTTCCGATCAACTATTTTTAACACATGAATGCTTTTTTTTTTTTTTTTTTTGCCTATGTGGTTTGATAGAATTGCTTCCGATAGATAAAATAAGCATTATAGCATTATAATTAGTCTATCGAACCTAGGATTTATCAATGAGGTAGATCAAAAATGACCATCCCCTCTCGGGATTCGAACCTGCGCCCCCAACATTGAGAGTTGAACACGCCTTAACAAGCACGCTATCGAGCTCCCTACAAAAATTTAGTCTCATGCTTTTATATTTGCACGGATGCTATTCAATAGAACCTAATAGGCAAAAAAAGTTTAAAAAAATCTTACGAATAACTGAGAAAAGAATATTGGGGATATTTTCTCAAATCACTTATGTTTACAAATTAGGTTGTTGTATGACGTCACACAGGCTGCCAACTGCATTCCTGGAAGAGTATTAATATAGCCAACCTATTAAAGAAAGGAAAAGAAGAGAGAAAGAAGAGAAAGAGTGATTAACGTCACAAATCACTATCGAACGTTATCCCTATTGTTGTTCATTTCTGCGAGCCCCTTTTAACTTGAGCATTGTTCTTATTTTCATTAACTTATAATCAATAAAGGATTGAGTTATGTGTTATTTAAATAAATCTCATAATAGGAATATTTTAATATAGGATAATCAGTTTATTCATAGGTAACAATAGGGATAACGTTCGATAGTTTGTGACGTTAATCACTCTTTCCCTCTTCTTTCTCTCTTTCTTTTTCCTTTTCTTTATAGGTTGGCTATATTAATACTCTTCCAGAATGCCGTTGGCAGCCTGTGTGAGACGTCATCACCAACACCTAAATTTGTAAACATAAGTTATTTGAGAAAATATCCCCAGAATTTTTAAACTGAACCTCTAAGAATTTTACTCATTATAAAATATGATACTCTTCAATAACAAATATTGACCTTCTGTTTTTAACCATCCAAATACTGATTTTTTATCAAACAAAACCGCAGCCTTTACCTCCTATTTCAAGCCGATCGTCATCCTTCAGAATTTCCGCATCATTTTTGGAACTTTGAAGAATTTCATTTGCTCCAGACCCCGACGAAGCTCCTCATGGTTTACAGCTTGAATGGGCACTACCATAACAGAAGAGCCTGTTTTAAATGAGAGCCTTCATGTTCTAGGAGAACCTTTCCTCCAGAGATTATTTGATTTCCCTCAAGGCCAGTTTGAGGAGGAGCATAGCTGTGCCTTCAATCATTGACTGGGCTGGGGAGGAACTGTTTATCTCAAGTGTGGCAGGGAGGTGGTTACATGAAGAAGATGGTAGGGACCTTGGGTACTTGATTTTGAGCTGATCGTCCCGGAGTCCTTGTGGGCCTGCCGACTTGCCAGCTTGTCAAGGGCATTCTTTTGTAGGTAGCTATGGAAGAAAATATATTTCTTAAAAAAATATGATGTCTTTTGAAATGTATATGCGTTCAATTAAAGTTAAAATAACTTTTGAAATAGCATAAATATTGTAAAAATATTATTCGTAAAAAGTAGTAAAATAAATTTTTAAAAAAACGTAAAAAGCTATTCTATTCAATCCTCAAAGTTTTGTTGAAAGGGATAAACAATAATTCGAAATGTATTTTTAAATAAGTGCACAAATTATTTAGATAAATATGTTTCGATAATTTTGAACGATTTCGGAAGTTGACATTAGCAAGTAACTGACTTATTATTAATCTCCATTTCTCAGCTACTTTTTCTGTAAAAATATAACTTATTGTAATGAGCTTTTAGTGGAAGCCAATCTTACTATAGTGAGCGAAGGATTTGATCTTGAGGGATCTCGGAGGAAGCTCTAGATTAAAGGAGAGCGTCACCATTTCGTCGTCGTCTGCTTTAGATCCATCATAGAAGGGGGGCTCCCATACCTGGATGATAATAAATTGAAGCTGAAGTAAGTTACATATTTATTTTAAACCATTTTGGTGAATTAAATCAGTTAAAACATTTTTCCCACCAAATCTCTCATATAGCTCTCCATGTACAGCACATCGTTTGGAAGAACCGAAAAATTAATGCAGTTTAGTGTTATTAATTACTTAATATAAAGGGATATATCCACACCGATTAGTTACATTTATACTACTCAAAAAATTATGGTATTTGGTCCATTTCTTCCATGAGTCATCATTTTCCTTTTCTACCTTGGTCTATTTCTTCCTAGTCCACATATTCCTCGGCCAATTTTCATAATATATATATATATTATTTAGACTACGAATAAGAGTGACGTCATTTGAGCATTGATAAAAATTTCTATGTTATATCGAGGAGAATAAACTGACATTTGAAAGTTTTCGCCCTTATAGTTCATTGACATTTTAAAAAGCCATTAAATATTTTCTGACATTTTTAATAACTTCTTAGGGCTTTTTTCCATGGCAAGGGTAATTTATTCTATTCAATAATAATATAAAAATAGATATACAAAAGGGGACATATGCGTTTGGTAATTTTTTAAATAAACATTATAGTTTAGGGCTTCTTTAATAGACCCACTCAAAGAGCATTACATTAATATTTTTGCTATTAATTTCCTTTTCAAAATGTAGTACTCATTTTCAATTAATTTGATGATCATTATCTCGGTAAAAAGGATTTATTTCCATTATACATCTAATTTCTATTTAAAACTGCGAATATAACTTTTTCAATTATTGGTTTCTTGAACTTCATAACTGGTGATGTAATATTAGTAATGTAATGAATTAACTTTTAAATAATAATTAAAAGGAATACATATTTATGGTTAATTACCTCACTTTATTTTGATTAATGATGTTCCGAACGTGGCTATGACATCCTTCCTCCTCCGCCTGATCCTTCTCCATGTTGTTTTCCTTCATCATGGTCAAGATAATAAATGAAAGAATGATGAGATGGAGCTCTAATGATCTAACCTACCGCTCTGCTCGCTCTTGTCTTTATTCATTCTGACATTTAAAGCAAGAGAAGAAAGGAATTAAATAAAGAAAAAAATGAAAGAATCAAATACAATTTCACCATATTGAGCAAAATATATATATACATATCACTGACGTAGAATAAAGGTGTTCTCAAATACAAATCCCCGCTCAGTGCCTAAATGTTGAAGGACTCGAGGTATGTTAAGAGCATCATCGATCCCCGAATGAGGCCGCCCTCAAAGTGTAGTCCATTCCATGCAACATATCGCTCAACTTCCGAGGATAGAAGCCAAGGCTGCGATTATAGGACTTCTTTATGTTAATCCATTTCCGCATATAGGGCGGGATTTCCAGGCGGGAGTACTCGCACTGAGACACCAACATGGTTTTAAGTCCCAGTCCCCGCAGGTCACAAAGGTAAAGTTCTCTCGGGACTCGATGAAGGCCTTTAGCTCCTTGAAGACGGGTATGAATGGAGATGAGGAGTCGACCAAGTCCTGGGGGATCCCTGTGAGCTCTACGCAAAAGCGTTTGAGGGTGGGGTGAGCCAGGGTTTGACATAGTGATGGAATGTGTCCTCTATGGCGAAGGTTCTTGCGTTCACTGCGAGCACGGGGATTTCGATGATTTCCTGGGGGGAGATGGGGATCGGGCCTTCCTGACAGGTTGCCTCAAAGTCCAAGACGTAAAAGTAGTCAAACTTTTGCTTTGCTCTCATTGCATTCCTGGCGGAATTGACCTATTATTATATCAAGACAAGGGTAAAAGGGCGACAAAAACTCACATGATTAAAGAACATACCTCTTTATTTTGATGAAAATGGAAAGGAATATGTGAAAAAGTGTATTACTTATATAAAAGGAAATATACAGAATGTATTGAAAATACCCACTTATTTATTTTTTAAAGGAAATAACTAATTAATAGTTTAACTAAAGACAAAAAAAAAAGAAACGTTATTTAATACATTCCGTATAAGATCTTACTCGTCATCCATGTTGGAAGTCGTGATGATCCAGAAGATACAAATGTTGGAAGCATCTTTTGGTTTTACATTAACTGCAAAAAATGAGGACATTTTTATAAATATGTTTCATAGTAGATTTTTCTTTTAATATGTTATTTGGATCGACAATCATTAAAGATTAAAAATATATATTTATTCACATATTTTATTAATTTGCAATATATATATATACATTATGTAAATGAGAACCTCAAGAGATCCACCTCAATGTCGACACTCTTATGCTTATGATGTCGATATGTATTGGGAAGATCATAGCGGAGCTCAGCCAGAACTTCCATAACCACACCCCATTCCTTCGCCTTCTTCACTATGTGAGCCCGCGTGGAGGTCTTGTGAAGAGAGTAAACGGCTCGAGAGGCCATGTTCAGAGCCGCTTTGAGAAAGAGCATATCAATCCCTTTATTTTTCTTGGTGCCAAAGGGAGGGTTCATGATGACCGTGTCTACGGATATGGAAGGACTTTTCATATGATTGAATGATGAAAGAACATCCATACAGACAAAGTCAATGTTGTTGGAGAGTTCAGAGGCGTTGTTTGAAGCGACTTCAATGGCATCAGGGTCGATTTCAAAGGCTGTCACAGCCCTGCATCTAGGCAAGACGCTCCAATGGCCAACATTCCCGTTCCGGATCCAAGGTCCGCTATGTGGAGGTCCTCTATGTCTTGATAGGAATGCTGTGCCGTGTATAGGAGTCGAGAGGCAATGTGTGCTGAGGTGGGGTACTGCTCAAGGAGGATCTTAGGGTTGGGAAAGGCCTCGTCGACTCCCTGGAGAAGGGACTCCAGCTGTTTGAGCTTCATGAGGTGTTTTGTGATGATGATGAGGAGGGAGGGGAAGCCGTGGGATGACGGGGAGAATGAGATTTCCAAAGGAGGAGTCTTGAGGGATAAAGTATCCGTAGGATGTCTTGGAGGCCATAAGCAGCGCGGAACGCTGATTGGAGGAGAGGGTGGCCAAGGAGGAGTCCAGCTCGAGGGGAGGATTTCCAGTGGGAAGGAGGGCTCCTCCACTACTACTACTGCTGATGCCTGATCCGCTGCTGCTGCCTGAAGCGGTTGAGCTCCCGCGACACTCGAATTACCCCCGCTGGACGATGATGATGGGGTCTTGCTTAGGATCTTCTTTTGTCGCTCGAGTTCCTCGAGGATTTTTCTCTGCTGATCTATTTTCCCTGACGATGGATTCGTAAAAGCATTCCCTGAGGACATTCTACGAAACCCTCGTTCTTCAATGCAATTCAACAGCGATGTTGAGCAGATCAAGGA
Source organism: Caligus rogercresseyi (assembly GCA_013387185.1). Taxonomy (NCBI): domain Eukaryota; kingdom Metazoa; phylum Arthropoda; class Copepoda; order Siphonostomatoida; family Caligidae; genus Caligus; species Caligus rogercresseyi. The sequence goes on along the minus strand of CP045907.1, from coordinate 2,417,932 downwards.
AATATATGTTATTGGGGGACAATTTTCATAACATTGAGCGGTCAATGAGGAAGAAAAGTCATCATTTCAGCTGTCCAACAATGTTTATTATTGTTCAATAATAGAGATATAAAGATATAGAGAGCTGATTCCCTTCAATAGTGGAGAAACAGGGTTCTGTTGTTTTTGTGTGTTCAAAATAAACAAAGTAATTGATACTACGTCATCATAAGCTGATCATGGTGATAGAATATATCATATAATCAGCTTACGATGACGTAATACAAATTACTTTGTTTATTTTGAACACACAGAAACAACAGAACGCTGTTTCTCTGCTATTGAAGGGAATCAGCTCTCTATATCTTTATATCTCTATGTTTCAATCGTAACAGGACTAGCACCCCCCAGACAATCACCCCCGGACTAGTACCCCCGACAATCACCCCCGGACATTTACCCCCGTTAGTAATATTTCTTATCTCTTAAAGTCCACTTATGAAGTTAACTATGTTTTCCAGCTATTAACAAAGGTGACGTCACTGGTGAACCACTTTCTTGATCTCTTTTTCCGCTGCTTGCGAAGACTAATGGGGACTAAGTTATCTTTAAAAAGCCACAGGAACACGTTTTCGGGTTGAAGAAATGAATGGAATAGGTTGATAATAAAATTTATATGTCGGCTTATTTGAGTAGATGAGTTTTTGATCTTCAAATAGTCACTTTCTCCAATGATCATAGTCTTCGATTTAGGACAAGTGGTTCCTTAGAAAATAGATTAGGACCTATATGAGATAAATAAGATATCTTGAGTTGATAGTTTACAAACTGTATGATATCTTAGTACATAAATAGCCCAGATATAAGGTCTAACACACGAAATTTGCAAATTTATGCACGTTAATTTATACAGATTCCAATTCTAAAGAACTGGGACTGCGTACTAAACAGTGACGTCATCTATTTTAATAACTAGAAAACATAGTTAACTTCATAAGTGGACTTTAAGAGACAATACATATTACTAACGGGGGGTAAATGCCCGAGGGGTAATTGGCACGGGGGGTGCTAGTCCAGGGGGGTGCTAGTCCGGGGGGTAATTGCCCTAGAATCGTGTTCAATACGTACTAAGATTACAATGTTCTATTTGTCGTCACCTTTTCAAATCATATTTTTTAATTTAAAAAAGTGCTAAACGTAAAAAACAATCACTATCATTAGAATATGATTTTTAAACTTTTGTTTGATTTAAATACCATGAATTGGAGGCTATATATCCTTAATGACTCTTTTTTTAGTCCCTATCTAATGAAATAATTATGACTTTGTTGGCAATAAATATAAGTATTAACATTTCTCTCTTTCAAATAATTTTATGAATAAAACAATATCAGAATTGCAGAGCTGCGACTACCGAATGTAAATCGGTAATCGATACTACCGACGGTAGATTTCAAATATCGAACCGATTATACGATATTCGGTAGAATTTACCGAATACCGTACCAATTGAAAATCGGTACGGTACGATAGCAATCTGGAGATGAAGGCTTGCAGCAAACCCCATCCCAATGTGGCAAGCCTAAAGTTCGCCGTTGACGAGGAGTGGACTAACATGTCCATGGACTACGTGGTCAAGGTCTGCCCTGCTTTCAGGCCCCGTGTGGAGGCCATGATTGAGGTAGAGGGCAGCCACTTTGAAATTTAGACACAATTAGGACACTTAAAAAAGTTACTAAAGGTAAGATATTGCAATCCTTAAGGTTAAGTCAGAAGTTGACCATGTTTGAGGGGTACATATTTGTCCACGGTTTGCTTGTAGACACTGTAGATATATAATAAAATATACAGAATACCGATATCGATTTGTAGAAGCTATATACCGAATATCGAACCGGCGGTCGATTTATCTACCGAATCCCAGCTCTGATTATAAATATTTTGACTGAGTAATAATTTATTATAAAGTACTTACACTTTTATACTATAAACTTTTATACTTTGATTTTTTTTGATATCTTGAATCTTTTTATAATATTCCTAAATCTCTGTAGATTCATCATTTAGGAGATTATAATTGGTGTGGATTAACTATGATGCATACTTCAATCAAATTGAATATACCAACAAATGATAAAATGAAACTAATATCATAGGATCATAGAAAATAAATAAAATGTCAATATATATGAATTATCTAATAAATTATTTAGTCCAGCATGATGATTTTATTTAAATAGACTCAAAAAAGCATGAAAAAGGTGAAGGATTTTTTTTTTGGAATAAATAAATTGTTAGCACCTCTAATAATTTCAAAAAGTAACTCCCGAGAAGTCATTATTAATATAAAAAAATAAGTTCGATGGACTAATTTTAAGACGATTATGTTGATTAATATGGTCACTGGTACGTTCGATACTTCCATCGAACAAAATCGGGGGGAAAACTATATAATAGCCGTGATTCAGAATCCCTTATTATGGAGCCTAAAACGACTACTGTAGATAAATTTATATCAGGAACTTTAGATATTATTTACATAATAGTAGTTTGTGTATCGTGCTCATATTTTAAATAAATCTCTTCCTTATAAGATAATTGCATATAAAACCAAACATTTCATGTTCTTACTAGAAATAACATCGTCCATTTATATGGTAGGCCATGATGACGTCACACTCTTGCGGGTTATTTCATTCGCCCCGTGTTTTGTATTATTATTATTATCCATCTTATTACCAAAAAAATGTTTCCCTCCAACGTATAAATTTTCTTGAATTTCCTCCGTTTATTTAATTTTTGGGCCCTCATCCGAGTAAGGAGTCGTCTTCTATGGGTCGACGAGCTCCTGGTAAGAGTAAGAAAAGTAAGCGTAAGGCCAAGGCATTGGAGAAGATCGAACGCAAGCGTGTGGCTCAGACACTCGAAGACATTTGCTCCTCTTTGACGGGTCTGGACCTGGCTGGAAATACTCCTCAGTCTCTCACAGACGAAGGCATTTCTCTCAAGGAGAAATCTAGTCCCTCTCTGCCCCGATCAAGCGTCTCTTTGAACGTGAGGAAGGGTCGTTCCTGCCGCATCTCTTCATCTGGAGTTCTCACGAAGAAGAAGGAGACGAATTTGTGTCGACTCCTTTCACATTTATCCACCACGCCGGATCCTAGCGTTCTCGGCATTGCTCAAAACAATACGACGACCAAGACACTTCGTTTCCTCTCCAAGGAAGGCTTCGAGGCCTCACATCGGAGCAAGGCTCAAAAGACATTTCGACGCATTACGAGACGAAAACATCGCCTTAAGAAATGTTTATCGGAGAGCGAGCTTTAGAGCTCATTCGTCGCGTGCTTCGAAGCGAAGAGCTTCTTCCGGGGCCTTTGAAGAAGATGCTGTACGTGGGATCCTTGAGGAAATGAAGACTCTCTATGCTTCCAACCACAAGGAGATCGAGGAGACGCGCTCCATATCCCCTGCAATACACCTAAGACATGCGGCTCTGGAGCGCTCAAAGAGATCGCTTTTTGCGTATGTGCATCATCGTAGCAAGCAGATACGCACCATGCGACGGGAGTTCGGACCGTCCTTCCACCGGAAATGAAGGGCAATCTATGCCCTGCAGAGATAGACTTCTTTCATCAGTATTCTAAGGACCTTGCTGCTTATATGGCCGGGATTGGGGGTGGACACGGCCTTGATCTGAATAGTGATGTCTTTCCACCTAAGAGCCTCTATATTGAGGTTCGGGTCCTTAAGGACTACGGTGAGCTGGAGACGGAGGATGGAGACATCATTCTCCTCAAAAAGAACACACAACACTTCCTACCTCGCTCTCAGTGTGAGCAGCTCATTCGACAGGGAGTACTCCAACACGTTCAAAATTGAAGAACATTGTGTAATGTGTATATACAAAGGGAAACTAGGATTTTTTTTTAATGATTGAACCCAGATCCACGATGAGATACTTCACAAATAATACATATATGTCAATGGAATGTATATTTAGAAAGTAAATTTGACAATAAACTTCATTCTACAAGTTTTTAAACCCTTGCTTTTATCTTTATCTCATGGTAAGGGCTTATTTTCTGGATTTTATCGGCTTTTATTTCATATTTGTCACATCAATACAGTGTAATATAAAAATATGTACATACACTAGATAATAAATAAATAAAACTCTTTAACAGTTGCATAAAAAACATTAATGATCATTATATTTCAAATTTACTGCTAAAAAGGGATGACCTAAAAAGTAAATGACAATTTGTTCAGCAACTTTTGGGGCGTTTTAAGGATGGTAGATATGCCTTATGAAAAAGAGTACGCAACCAAGAGTCTTCTTCCATTATTGCTCAATCAGCGAGAAACGGGACAGATGTCCATTACCAGTGGAATCACTCGGGTATTAATAGGTCTGTCCTTTAAAGAAATATTGCGCCATGACTCACTTTATTGCAAATCATCAGGAACCCATCGGAAGTATGGCCGTCTTGTTATGGTCAATTTTCGATCCGGATTTGCGTTCGAATTTAGTAAAGGACGAAAGCAGTATTTCAATCCTCTTTACCAATTATTTTTCTGAACAAGCTTCTATCATATGAGTCACATCCTCCGCGTGGAAGTCAATTAGGTGTTTAACACAATTAAAGGACAAACTCCAAATCCAAGTATTTTCTAGTTTTTGAGAGTTCATCTATCGCTGCCACAAATAGAAGAGGAGCTACAGCAGTACACCCTGTCTGCAACTTTTCTTAAGATAAATGGGAGGACTGTTGATACCATCCTGTTCTCTTATTTTTAAATTGGTTTAATTTGTTTAGCTAAAACAACCGTTAAAATTATGTATGCGTCATTTAAAATACTAATGGGTCTCTAGTGATTAAAATCTATTCCATCTCCCTTATTTGGTAGCAAAGCTATACAACCTCTGGAAAAGTGTACCTGGTATTCTTCCGAACTGTTCTATATGGTTTCCAATGTTTAAAAGATATGACATGATCTCTTTAGAAGCGAGAGAAAACAACATGTCCACAGATAGCATCACGACCCGACGCTTTGTAGTCTTTATAATCTTTTTCGATGTATTATAAAATGTTATCAAAACCTCAGATGAAACATGATTTTTTTTTTTTTTGGGGGGGGGGAAATTGCATCTTTTCCCACCTCATATACTTAAGAACTGATTATTAGCCCATATCAGCTCCTTTGGAACTGTGGATCTTGAAGGAGGACTTCGTTTGGCTTCACCCCTTCTCTTACAAATATGTGGATTTCTTCATGGTTCATTTATTTCCAAGGAGCATCATTATTCTTCAATACATTTCTACCTTGGGACCTTGTATTTTGTAATGAAGCCCTCTGAACAGACTTTTAAAAAAATTTATAAGATTTTTATCTTCCTTGACTTGAATCACCAAAAACTTTTACATTAAGTGAGACATATTATCCCCTTTTCATCGTGCTTGAAGGAATTTACATACTTCATAATTCAAGTGATCTGACTTATTTCCATATATATATATATGGTGGGTCGATCAGGAGAATATTATTCATTAACATGGATTTCCAAATCATGAGCCTTTACAGATGAGACCCGAAGGGTGAGGAGGACTCCTTCATTTTTTTTTGAGAAAGAGCAATCCCTGAAGAGACTTCTTCTTTTAGATTGACGAGTCCAAGAGACGTTTAGGAGGAGGGTTCATGAGTGGAGTCTCCGTAGTCATCCGAGACAGACCCGAAAGAGGGGGATGGAAGCAGAAAATATGTGAAGATAAATGGGTAGGAATAGATCATGAGAAAATCTCCTCATTTTACGATCCAAGGGCTCAAAGGTTCCATTCCCATGCATTAAATCCCTCTTTTTCAACTCCGAGACTCTTCAGGACATGAGCAAGTTAATTATCTTTCTCTCTCTAACTCTATCTGTGTCTCTTTCTTTTTTACCCTCTCATTTGGTCCAAAATAATAAAAATATACCATGAGTCCCTAAAATATGGCAGAGGTGTACGGAAGTAGAACTTGCCGTATTTGCAATGCTACTTTGTAGTCAAGCTGCTTTCCTTTTTTTGAGATTTAATAAACTCTTAACTCTCTTGGTAACTATATGTACCAAGAAGGGATATGCTCAGGGACGGAGTGGCCACCGGGACTATTCCCGGGGGGCTGCTGGCCTCAAGAAACATAAACGGCCGTTGACAGCCTCCTAATGGCATATTGGGGCCTGTATAAGGCCGGCGAGGGCATAATTGTCCCGGTGGATAAATTCTTCCCACTCCGTTCCTGGATATGCTCCTTTAGAGTGATCAAATTTTATGCATTTTAGCGGTTCAAAAGTATATTAAATTCACCCGGATGACGATGGATGTAATCTTTTTATAAAATGTGCAGCTCTTGCATTCAATAAGTGATTTTTAAGCCTTTATGGCTCGATGAAATTGCATGAATTTTAATGTGAATGAGCATTATAAAGTTATCTTGGATGAGGTTGATTAATAAACCCCTGTCGAGAGGGCGAATTTGCGCACTCAACATTGAGATTGGAGCTCACTTCTAACGCGATCCCTAAATATTTTTTTTAAATCTTGAATTATTGAATGAGTATATCAAAATCAGAGCTGCGACTACCGAATGTAAATCGGTATTCGATACTACCGACGGTAAATTTCAAGTATCGAACCGATTATACGATATTCCGTAGAAACTACCGAATACCGTACCGATTGATAAAATCGTACTATATTAGAAAGCATGACTTTTGTAGCATTCACATAGAGATAAGAGAGCTTATTCCCTTCACTACAGAGAAACATCGTTCAAGGTTGTGGCTTTGCCCAAGCGCTCCCTTGTGTGAAGAACTTGAATTTCGAAAATAAATAAACTACATAACTTATAGTATTATAAAGCAGATACATAAATAACATTCAATATAATTTATGCTATGCATTGAATACTAGAGGACCTGAAAGCATAAGCGTAGGAGACAGGGGGGGCAACTGGCAAAAATTCGGGTGAGTTCTCAAATTCGGGCATTTCAGTTGAAGAAAAAAATGAAATTATAAAAGCAACCGGATTTTGAAGTATAACAAAATAAATAAAATGTAATGGATAGTATGAAATTACTTTAAAGGAAATATTAATCTACATAGCTTTCTTCATTCGTTTATTTTTTTACCGATTTAACAGTTCTCGTTAAAATTCGGGCAAATTGAATGCTGCCCCCCACCCCCCCCAAACCAAACATCCCCTATGTCTATGCTGAAGTGCAGTTCATATGGGACAATAAGAGACAGTTAATGAAAAAATGGATGACGAATACTTTTTTTCCTTCTTCTTCTATAATAAGTACAATAATAGAGAGGTTTGTGAGGAATGTTAGCACGATGGCCGGTTGAAGTGTGGTTTCTCTTTGTTTCTAGCTCAGGTATGAGATCGAAGTAACCGTACCCTCTCATAATGTCAAAAGTCATTTATTTAGTCTTTGAGTTCACCGAATTTATCATATTTGAGCCATGTGCTCACTTTATAATATTGCAATAACATATATAGTATTATTATAAAAATGCAAACTAGGTTTGGTGAGGATTTTTACAAATCCTGTTTGAATTGCCTTTACTTATGTTTCGGAATGCTCAAAAAGTAGTATATTACTCAAAGTAGTATATTACTTTTGAGAAGTAATAACTAATATCTTTAAAAATATTACTACGCAGTAAAAAGTTGTATATTACATACTTCTTTCAAAGTAATATTCGACCAACACTGCTCAAAAGCCAACAAGTCTCCTACCATAATATTGTACGCATCCATGACCACAAGCACGAGAAGCTGTTTTTTGCGTCAATTTTCTACCCTTTCATTTCCGTTGACGTCATAAGGAGCCCTGTCGTAAGGGAAACTTTATTCAACTACCATGATGAGCTCAACAAATACTCCATATATCAAGGTCTACGGAGCAGAAAGAGTGAAAGGACAGCATTTATCCAGTTATGTCATTCTATTCATTGTTTTTTACAATATTATTTTTCTTGCACCAAAAATGACGTCACTGGCTAATATTTATCTTTTCTCCCCTTCCTTTATCTCTTGGATCGTATTTGAATTATAATACTTTCCTTCTTACTCTTTCAGGCGAGATCCTCTTAAATAAAAAATATTGCCTCTCCTTGAAACGTTGTGCGACTTAAAAAGTCTGTACAGCAAGGTATGTGGAGCAGATGCACATAAAATAGTAGTTTGTGACGTCAGTGAATTACATACTTAAAATATTTATTTCCAACGTTTACTAATCACAGAGCTTCGTATATAAGAATATTTAAAAAATATTAATTTGATCTTTTATGCCTTATTACGATGGTATATAATAAACAAACTATTGTATAATCTGTGCTTAAATAATATTTGGTGAACATTAATCCAATGACGTAAGATTCGTCTTCGTTTTTCTTCTTCGCAGGCCTTGTTAGTGTGCCTAAATACGACTTAATACTGTTCATATAGAGATTTGAACAACGTGTAATAATAATAAGAATAACTTTTCTAAAGAAAGAAAAGCACTCAGTATAAAAGTGTTCTGTGGACCCCTCCTCTGTGCATTGCTGTCGAAGTTGAATACGTAAATCAGGTACTTATAATATCAAAATGCATATCTTGTAAGCTTATTATATTATTTTTTTGCATTTATGAGTTGATAACGTACATTTTTTAGTTTTTCTTGTTTTTTTTTGCTTAAAAGTGCGTTCTTTGAAACGTACAGCAATCGTTATTCTTTCTCTGCTCTATTTGGAACCCTCCGAAAAAGACGTTGCATCTTCCGATTTGTGGTAGGTGAGGAGATCGTTTAGGGAGGACGACCTTAGCTTTAAGGCCATAGGATTGATCGTGTCCTCAAGTATTTTGAATACTTTTTTTAAAGATATAGTTTGTCCTTGATAAAGTTGGGATTTAATGCTGAGAAAAAATACACATAAATCAAATAAAGTAATAAATGTTTTCCAACAATGGAAGGCTATTCAAATCTAAGAGATTTTTCAATTCGGAAATATAGCCCCACGGAAGGAATCTTGAA
>CP045907.1:2395090-2408792 GCA_013387185.1 Caligus rogercresseyi | reverse complement strand
TTTTACTTGAATGCAAGGCTCCAGTGTAAAAAAATCCCTTTTACTTATGGTTTAAAAAGACTCGCTGGGAAATCTTAAATGTCTCCGTCATGAAAAAACAATTTTCCTATTATAATCAAGACCACGCCCCCGTGCAAATAATATCCCCAGTATTTATATGTAATTAGACGAATCCTTTTCATTCATACACACGCTTTTCTAGACAAAACATACTAAAGAAAGACATCAATTATGATAATCTTAGGATGAAAATAATGGTAAATTCGTTTTTTGTTTTTTTTCCCGTTGTCATTCATTTTTGTCATAAATATTCTATCAGAGGACCTGAGAGCGATCATCCTTGGTGCAGCGGCTCGTTGCGAGGCGCTCGATGTAAAATTCCTGACCCTGGATCTCTTCTTGGAAATGGGCGGGAGATATTGTACGATTTGTGCCATCGCTCGCTCTGGAGAATACCTGAAAGCTCTGAAGAGGATTTTTAAGACGTCATCGGGATTTTTTAAAGATAAATAAACGCTGTTTTCGTCTATGTTATATAAGTTATACTCTCTTGACATAAATATGTTCTACAATGTTCATTCATGTTATTAATTTTAACGCACTGTCAAGAGTATTTTTTATTTTTTATAGTTGTCTTGTATTTTTAGTGTAGTTTATTTTTTACACTGTCTTATAATTTTGATAGCCGAATAAAAAAATATAACCGTAAAAAAACAATCTACTATCAACTTATGAAAAACTTTAGGACCAAAAATCACTTATTCATAATGTTCATAGTCCAATGACTATTTTTTAAATGTTAAAAAACAAGAATATGAATAATACAGCAATATCAAAAATATCATATACAGTCGGCCCTCGCTACTTCGCCCCTCGACATCTCACAGTTATTTTACTACGCGACGACGGCTTGGCTCCCGTTTTAACAATGTGGGGGTACTAAATTAAGAAATATTCAGTGGTTTTAAGATATTTGAGGTTGAGAACTGGTAAATTTTCGAAAAGCAAGATGGCGGTCCAAAAAAGGTCCGGCCGCGTACATGTATTCAGACGCACGTACGACAACAAGGCAAAATAGCTGGGTAGGTTTAAACGCCGGTGATGTCAAATCTCTCTAATTACAATATATATCACATCGCGACCCTCATATATATCGCGGTGGTCGTGTAGTGGATCCGGGCCGTCGCGACTTTGCGAAAGACGACTGTAATATATTTACAACAGCCTCAGAAATACAAATCCAATTGATGGAATCCCAAAATTAATAAAGACCTTTTTGTACTTCGGAGAGCAAATATAAAAAATGAAGATCATTATGAAGCATTCATGCAATATTTGAAGACATGTCCTAAAATGTCCTACTACAAATAGTTGTCCTAATCAAAATATAAAGACATATTATGTCATAAAGAAGAACAAAAAACGGTCAAAATACATTACAGAAAAGTATTTGATTGGAATAATAAACCAAATATTGTCAAAATATTTTTAATTCTTAACAATTATTTTTTTTTACATCATTTAATATAGATGAGACATATTGTTTGGACAATATTTAGATGATCCATGTATACATATTTTATTATTTTCCTCTCATGATACATGTTCCCCCAATATCAGTATATTTTATAGATAATAATATGGACATAAATGGACATATATTATATTATTTAATATTATCAATATAATCTATGATTAAATGAATCCTTTTCATACACTACTTTTCCTCATTAAAACAAATCTCTCTCGATCCAAGAAGTCCTTATAAACACCTCTATGCTCAGCTGTAGATCTGGGAACTCCTCAAGGTACTTTGGAATAACAATAGAGGGATGGCAAGGATCAACTTCGAGAAGAAGTCGACTCCCTTCAGCGCTGAAAAGCTCCGTTTTTGAGACCCATGAAAAAATGGATTGACGACGTCAAGTCCATCGGCTCCTCCGTCCAGTGCTCGAAGATCTTCGTAGAGAGCTATTTCCGGCTGTACATTATGCAAGTCCTTCCGGAGTATGTACGGAGGATTGCTTATGACCAGTCAAATGGCTCCGAAGGAAGAATTCTTCTTTGTCGTGAAAGGATCCCTCTGGATCCAGGGATTGACATAACCCTTAATTTATCCCTGAGAGAGGAGTCCAAGAGACGCTCCGCGTTTTCTAAGGTGAGATCTACAGCCAATTGGCTTCTGTCTATGGAAAAGAGGTTCTCTATGGATGGAATTTCTGTGAGTAAAGCTAGAGAAATAGCTCCGCTACCGCATCCGATTTCGAGGACACGTTTGGGCTTAATTCTGAGGCAATCTCGACTATTTTCTCCGTTTCAGTCGTGGAATAAACACTGGGGGCCTCATGCTGAGATTCAGTCCTCGAAAAGGCCATTCCTTAGTATGTATTGGAGTGGCATTCTTGATAGACGGCAGGTTACGAGTGTTTCTCGGAGAATTGGGTCCTTTTGTGCGTGAAGTGATATCCATTTAGCAGATGACTCTGGGTCTGGTATATTCGAGTCTGCAAATAGGTACAATATGTATTATAATTATAAATTATTATCTAAAAGGTTTTTTTTTAGTTTTCTAAGTAATTTCTAATGGCTTTGAAACCTTTAAATCGTTGATATATTTCATTATAATGAGGTAGGGATGATAAATCTTCTGAGACGTGACGGATCCTTAACTCCTTGTAGAATCTGAATGTCGATGAGAGTCTTAAACTTCTTCCGAGCATGAGTGTCAAGTTTAGATTCTATCCGGAGATACAAGATGTAAAAACACTGTTATTAACGGCGATAAAATACAACTAAACATAACAACATTTCTAATGAAGGCTGCCATTGCTGCCCACATGCTTTAATATTGCAATTTAAAAAAAACCTAATAGTACTATTACCAAATTAGTACCTTAAATACATCTTAAAAAACAAAAAGTGAAAAGTATCAAGGCCTAAAATTACATGGAAGGTAATAACAACATAAGAAGAGGTCTAAAGAATAAATATATAACATAACTAAATCCATAATTAATCAACGTATTGATATCATGAGTGCAAATGTTGAAAAATCGGTTTTGAAGACTTTCGAATATCATTTATTAAATTATGTAATGAATATACAATTGATATTTAAATTATGTTATTATCATGAATAAATAAAAATGTGTGCTTTTAAAGGACATGCCGAATTATCCGCCTATGACGTCATCAGAATGAATGCTGCAAAACAAGCAACAGTACAGACATTTCAAGTTAAACTAACCAATATAAAATAGAGTAGCTATAACATATTCATTATAAATTCAATACAATTTATGATCAGTTTTAAACATGTTAAAAAAGTATTCATTGTGATATATTCCTTTATTTGAAATGACAACCCCCGTTGTTTTCAACATGGATCGGAATTACCTACCTTATCCATGTTTACATGACGTCACTTGTGGACTTATAATAAGCTTCCAAGATAATATAAATAAACAATAGCATTATTTATTTACTTCGGCGGCGCTTGTATTGGGAACGTGCGTCTTTCAGTTTTCGTCATGATCATTCCAATCCGGTGTTTTACTTGCGGGAAGCTCATCGGAAATAAGTGGGAGGCCTATTTGGGACTTCTTCAAGCGGAGTACACGGAAGGGTTCGTAGTCTAAAAAGGGTTTTAGCCCAGAGCTGGGATTCAGTAGAAAAATCTACCGCCGGTTCGATATTCGGTATATACCTTCTACCGACCGATATCGGTATTCGGTAGATTTTATTATAATCTACAGTATCATCGATATTCGTACGGTAGATTAGAAAGAGAGATAAATTTATACAAGTAGTACTAAAGAATGTGAACACTCCTCATATATTTATATTCGTACACGTTTTATAACTAAAGAGACAATTAAGTTTCAACGATTGTTAAAAGCTTATAGACTCCACGATTATTAGTCACAATCCTCAACTTCATCCTTAGGGGTTTAAGTAGACGTGGAGTCCTCTTCCTCTTATTGGACTCGAATGGTCGTTGCTTATTTCATTTTTTTATTTATAAAACTGTGTATGTGTACACAAGTATTTTACATTAGGAGTGTTCCCTCCATCTCTTAGTACTCCTGATTAAATGCACTTTCAGTACTCTAGTATCCAATGCATAGCATAAGCTTATATTGAATGTCTATTTATGTATCTGCTCTATAATACTATAAGTTAAAGTTGTTTATTTATTTTGCGAAGTTCAAGTTCTTCACACAAGAAAGGACTTGGGCAAAGCGACAGTTGAACGATGTTTCTCTGCTATTGAAGGGAATAAGCTCTCTATATCTTTATGTCTCTATGTGAATGTTACAAAAGTCATACTTTCAAATATACCGTACCGATTGTCAATCGGTACGATATTGGTAGTTTCTACCGAATATCGTATAATCGTTCGATGTTTGAAATCTACCGTCGGTAGTATCGACTACCGATTTACAATCGGTAGTCGCAGCTCTGTTTTAGCCTTATATTATTACATTTAACGTTTGTAACATTATTATTATTATTTCAGTGATGCTCTTGACGCTCTAGGACTTAAAAGACCCTGTTGCCGGCGAATGCTTCTGGGACACGTGGATCTCATCGAGAAGCTCCTCAATTACACTCCCCTCGAAAAATAAACTCCAATGGCGGACAAATATGCCCCCAGTGCATTTGTGGATCAAGAAACAAAGAGACATTTATGATATTTTATAATTATAAAAACATGATAATTTTATTTGAGGTAACAACTCATAAAATGATGCTTCGAAGTCTCATCAAAATGGCACCCTGGTTCAAACAATGTATGTTAATAATATATTGGATGATGAGTAAAAAATTGTTTGTCACATGTAAATAACTTGAAGCTCGATAAAAAAAATTGTGAGTAAAAATGATCATATAAAACTATACAAATATATATAAATTTATAATAAAAAAGAGCAACGTTATTGATATAATAAAATACAGTAAATATTCCATCAATGACATGTGAATAGTTAACTTTATGCGCTAGGAATACACTTCCAATTCCTAGGAACAAAGTTATAAGTGTAACTAAATAACAGTACTTATTCATTACCAATTTGACTGGACCAAGGACAATCATGCAATCATTCTAGAGAAGGTTGAATAATTTAATAATTAGTACAACCCTTTTGAATCCTTTAAGACTCTTGAGTAGAACAATTATAACATTAATGTGTCATGTATTAAAGGTTGAAATACTTTTTTAGAAAGCGCATAAAGTAAGTCTATTTTCATTCCAGCATCAACTTTGAATGAAAACGTTCACATTTAAAGGCCATCCAGAGGAGGCTCTGTAATGCTTTTTTAGATATGAAAAATAGGTTTTTTGATTATGGGGTCTTGTAGAGTCCAAAGAATTGATGATTATTCTAGAAGAGTGCTTCATAGTACGGAAAATATAGGATTTTATTGTGAAGACACATATAAAACATTCTCCAAGTCTTCTTTTTTTGCGAGATTCAGATAATATATCAATCAATATTTTCAAACAAAGTTGAGGCTATTATAATAGCAAAGTATAAAAGGTATTTCCCCTGTAAAATAACTATACGATTCTTCTTTTATACTTAAATGAATAGAGAGCAGATAGTTTGTATAGAAGTGAATTTCCTAGTATGGGAAATGATATACAATATATAAGTTGTCCATATTAATAGCATCGTGTCCACCCCCGTAACTAATATTTCTCATCCCTTAAAGTCCACTTATGAAGTTAGCTATGTTTCTTTTGTGTTTGAAAACTATGTTCCTAATATCGGTCATATAAAGCTATGACCGATATTAGGAACATAGCTTTCAAACACTAATGCAAAAGAAAACATAGCTAACTTCATAAGTGGACTTTAAGAGATAAGCAATATTAGTACGGGGGGTGGTAGTCCTAAGCTCTAATAGCTTAGCTACACCTTTTAGTTATATTTTATGTGGATCTCACAGTTTGTTTATACTAAAGCGTTAAAGTAAAGTAGCGCATGCATACATAAAACTCTTCCTTTTTCCCCAAAGGAATTGGCCAAAATTTTAGTTCTTCTTTAGTCCGTAAGGGGCGCTGCTTTGATGCTAGAGCTCTTTGAAAAGTCCTTTTATTATTATTTTATTTGGAATCTCGCAATATGTTGTAGTGATTTGATATATTCAAATCATCAAACTTATCCCTTTAAACCGGTTTTAAATAGGATTGTGACATAATTTCATGGACTAACGACATCTTAACGTTAATGAAAATAACCAAAATTTTGGCCAATTTTTTTGTTTACTTTTTCCTTGCATGCTCTACTTTACTTTAACGCTTTATTTTAAACAAGTTTCAGGCTATGAAATAATAATAGCGAAATTTAAATATAAAGTACTTTTCCCTATAAAGACACTAAACCGTTCCTTTTAGGCATGTAATTCCATGCATGGGAATATTTACTATACTGAGAGAAAAGAGTATAATTGCGCATATATATATTATCATTATTCATAATATCCATATGTATAAGAAGAGGAGCTTGAGAGGGGGGGGGGGGGGGGGTATCTGACTAGTCATGAACACATTTTTTAAATCAAAGAGGAATGTCCTTTAGAGGCCTCGCTGCAGGGTAGGACCGGACCCCTTTGATTCTGTTCCAGGGGAGGAAGTATGACGACTTGATAGGGTGCACAGTCCGGGAGATTAATCACTTTATTGCAGAACCAGGAGAAGAAGCCCGAGTCAGGATTTTTGAGCTCCTGGAGCCATGAGTCAAAGTACCAGGATATTTGAATGAAGCCGCCCCAGAGGCCCAGGAGTATCGTGACGGGCCCAATCCAAAAGGGATATAAGAGGAGTATGAAGGGGGATGCGAGGCAATGAAGGCATGAGCGTTCTTCGTTGAAGTGTATGAAGAGGTTGATCCAGGTCATGGAGCCAAGGAAGAAGGCTTGGAGTGTTCGAAGAAGGAGCATGAAGGGTAGCGAGAGAAGGGAGAGTGCCAGAACGTGAACACCGCGCTTGAAGCCACAAAAACATCGATCATGGTATTTACGGATGACGCGTCTCTCCAGGACGCTTAGGTGCTGTGTCGCGGAGAGGTCTAAATGTATGTCCACGTCCTTCAGCTTACGGCCACGCTTCACCGTGCCCGTCATTGTGAGGAAGTAACCCGAACCATTTTGAGTATTATTTTTGTTATTATTATTATTAAAGTTGACGACTCCGAGGGCCTTGGGAAGTTAAGCTCGCAGTAGCCGTCCTCGGAAGTCTCCAAGAGAGAGTCATACAGATCTTCTTCCTTGGAAGCCAAAGATATATCTTCTGTTCTGAAATAAATAGGTTCAAATTTATTACTTAAAATAAAGTGTAAATGTTTTTATTAAATAGCGCTATTTTGAAATAGTCATTCTTATAGAAAATACCCTAAAAATGACTATTTCAAAAATTTAATTTCAATTTTGTACGTATGTATAAAGCAAAGACAAATTTGGAATCCTTGAGATCATACCTACATTTTGCACCAAATTATTTAAAACAGCATTAATATTGAGGACATGAAAGGTGATCGAATGGCGAGAAAAAAATAGTTTACTTCATAACCCTGGGGGCCGTTGAGGAGACACTAAGGAAGTTTCAATTTCGTTTAAGCTTTCACAATATGATATCTATTCACTAAGGTAAATCCTAGGGGAGCCCGACTCTTAAATCCCGAAAACCGTGAAATAAGAATCACCCTAATGTACTTCATTTAAAAGATGCTAGTTTGGATGGACCAATATCAATGCTTTGTTGCTTATTC
The DNA here is from genome assembly GCA_013387185.1 of Caligus rogercresseyi. Taxonomy (NCBI): domain Eukaryota; kingdom Metazoa; phylum Arthropoda; class Copepoda; order Siphonostomatoida; family Caligidae; genus Caligus; species Caligus rogercresseyi. The sequence goes on along the minus strand of CP045907.1, from coordinate 2,401,017 downwards.
AATTCCTCACGCTGATACTGCAGCATTTCCATCCAACCAATAAAATCAGCCCGAATATGATCTTTTTTACGAAAAAAAACCTCATGAAACAGTACATTTTTTATATTTGGAATGAGATATATCTTACAAAATGGTCGTTCGGATCTATTAACTTCTTCTTAAAGCAGTATTTTTACGCTCTCTAAGATTGTGTGAGTTTCTTAGGAATCTCGTATCTGTATCCAGATTTTCATTCGTACAAATAAAAGAGATGAAAACAATGATAAAACTCTAAGTAGATCATTTTGAAAGAAATTAAGTGATGCTTTTAATTTGTTTTATTTTGCAATTTCATTTGACAAAATATATTTTTTATTATTAAAAAAGGCAGTATTAAATAAAGAAATAAAATATTTTTATTTAAAAAATGGGATGAACTAAATGTCTACAATTAAGCGAAGGATTTAAAAGGGAGATTCATCGTCGTTCAATGGCTTTTGTCTGAAATGCATGGATCATATATGACTGTTAGTTTTAGGAATAAATGAGAAACACTTACGGCAGATTGTTTGAAGAATATCACATGTCAACGATTTTTTGAATAATGAAAGAATAACTCTTTTGAGTGATTCAGTCAAAAGCCCTGCCAGGATAATATGTGATACATAAAGTGATACATAATGAATGCCCAGAGGTTAAGAGCAATTAGCAGACGTATTCATTCATTTGACTCTGTGTTATTGTATCACACACAAAAAATCATTGACCATTAATTGAATATTTATTTATGAAGTCTTTTTTAATGAAACAAGATACTGATAATAAAAATAAACGGTTTTTTTATTTGTATGCAATGCCATTGAATTAAAAGTTTGACTTATTTTTTAAACAAAAAATATATATAAACTAACTTTTTTTTTAATAATTAAGATTGTTTGACGATTTTAGTTTTGTTTAATGACTTGTGTTTATGTTGAGTAAGCAATTTTTTATTATGACAAATCAACTTTACATCGCTAAGATAAAACACTTAGTATTCGTAGGTTTTTTTTGCATTATTGAAACGATTCAAGGACAAATATAAATAAATCATCTCATTTGCAACGGTTCTATATGAAGCATATATGCCTGAGAGACTGGTTTTTAATATATTGAATTCAATTATAAACATGAGCTACTCGTAAGATCACTTTCGGAGATGTTTTTTAAAATACCAACATCACAAAACATCATGGTTTTTTTACAGAGACAGAACTAACATTGATCGACACACAAACCGTACGCGCTATAGCATATATTAAATGTAAGCCTATAATTAAATGAATCCTAAGCACAATGGGGGATGAAATGAGCATCTCCATTTTTACTGTCAAATGACAACTCCAAATATATTATTCCTATTGTTTTTCTGCCAAATGAACACATCCCAAATATATTATTATTCCTATTGTTTTTTCTGCCAAATGACTCCCAAATATATTATTCTATTCTGCCAAAACGTTGCTGGTCATATTCCTTTTAAGGAGAATACGAGCTTCCCAAGCGAGTCCCCTTACTTTTGAGCGAGTGGTATCTGTGGTAGAGGTCGGGGGCGTCTTGGCTGCTTCGGCTGTTGGAGGCTCTTCTTGTGTGAGGGAGAGCTGAGAGCCGAGGAAGGAGGACTCTTGAAGGAAGCATGGAGGAAGAGCTCGTGCTGCCTTCGATGATCATCGTCAACCTGAAAGACACACAGAGAGAGAGAAGAGTAAGGTGAAGGCTAATGCCCTGATGTCACAAGAAGTAGTTGAAAGGCTGGCACACCACCTTTGACGTAGAGAGAAGACTCGAAGAAGACATGACTCGAACGGAACGAAGACTTTCCAACACCCGGAATGCTCTCCAGAGCAGACAAAATGTCCTCTCCACCCTTGAATCCTCCTAGAAAGAAGCAAAAAAAAATAGGAACTCCATCAGACGTCTTCCATGCTTATTCTTACGGGACGACTCATTGGCCGCCGGTCCCTCCATGTTATTGTGCAGGCACTCTTAGAGCAACCCTAAGTCATTCCGGCCCTCAATCAATGATGGAGTTGAGTCCAAATCAGTGTATTATTATCAATATACTACACGGCTTTGTTCAACTCATAAAAAAATCAGACACTTCATTTTCTTTCCTCTTCTCTTTTTCTTTCTTCCTTCAGTCAATTACCATAGAGAGAGAGTATTCCCTTCAATAGCAGAGAAACAGCGTTCTGTTGTTTCTGTGTGTCCACTATAAACAAAGTAATTGATACACGTCATCGTAAGCTGATCATAGATATATAATTTACCTCTATGATCACTTACGATGACGTAGACAAATTACTTTGTTTATTTGAACACACAGAATACAGCTGAACGTTGTTTCTCTGCTATTGAAGGGAATACGCTCTCTATATCTTTATATCTCTATGCAACTTACACACATACAAAGCCGACGTCTTAATACACCTTTGGCAAGTAATCCGTGTTATGCAAGTAGTGTATGGGGAACCCACTTTCTTCACTTGAATAATAATAATAATATGTCAAATCCCACCGCGCAGGGCATGTTTATTTTAGCTATGACTATACTTCTTCACTGCCATCATAGTAATAAATGAAATGACTCCTTACATCCCTTCCTAAGGGGGAGAAGTATGTAGTGGGAGGGGTCAGGGAGTACGATGGATCGATAGGGAGACTTCACACTGAGCAACAAACCCCCTTACTATATTCAAATGCAGTTTCAATACACTTCCTCGTGAATATTGAATGAATAGATTGCGTACATATCAAATTCAATTCTCTCATTTATGTCTAGGATACTTATTCATTCATATTCAGCACAATACTCTGCAATTTGAGACGAATCTCATGCATGGAATATGAAATAATTGTATTATATGTGACTGTCTACTTGATTGAATATATAAGCCTTAGTTAAAAAAAATATATTATTGTAATTCACATTTTGTAGAATATATTATTTGAAATGGTAGATACGTTAGTAAGTAGTGGGATTCACATCATGTTTGATGCTTGTATGATACAGTCGTCCCTCGCAAAGTTGCGACGGCCCGGTCCACTACACGACCACAGCAATATAGGTATATGAGGGTCGCAGTGTTGATATATATTGAAATTTAGAGAGATTTGACATCACCCAGCGTTTAAACCTACCGCCATTTTGCCTTGTTGTCGGTCGTGCGTCTGAATACATGTACGCGGCCAGACCTTTTTTGGGCCGCCATTTTGCTTTTTGAAGATTTACCAGTTTTCAACCTCAAATATCTTTATAAAAAATGTGTAAAAATCTGCCATGAGTTCACATGGGGACGTTTTTGCAAAAAACGGTAGCCAAGCCGTCGTCGCGTAGTAAAAGAACTGCGAGATGTCGAGGGGCAAAGTAGCGAGGGCCGACTGTATTCTGTCAGATAAAATTACAGGTGCTCTGCCATGCAATTCTGGACAAAAAACAAACCCTATCTGAGGCCAAGTTGCTTTCTAACAGAATTTGATATTACAAAATGCTTGGTGATGAATATTTGAGGGCATTTTACAAGTATAAATATAGAAAAAGGAAGATATCTTCATAGTAATGATATATACAAATAGGCTGTGGATGATTTTAATACCGACTTGACATAGAAAGAGAAAAAAACTGAAAACATAGAGACATCTCTCTGGCCTCTCTTTATTATAGTATTAAACCTCACAAACCTCTCCCTTTTCATAACAAAGCTGTTCTTATTATTATTGCGTTACATTAAACAGCTTGATTATTTAACTCTAGAGGAGGAACCTTGATACGGAGTTCCCCCCTGTGTCCGGAGTCACTTATTCGACAGATTCCTGGACGAGATGAACTCCATCGTCTCTTGTCGGGACTGACTTGTTCTTATGGTAAGTAGTTCAATGCCTCCCTCGTCACGGAAGGCTCTCTAGGCTTCCTCTCAAAGCTTATTAATTCTCTTAGCATTTTTGGGCCGATCTGACGACGAAGTGAAGGAGGAAGACAGTAAGACTGCCCCTCATAATTCGTCTAGAAGATAAAAGAAACAACGCATCAAAATGCATTGATTTTTTTTGTAATAAATGTAAAAAATAATAAGATAATTAGTAAAAAATCTGTTATGAAAAAGGGAGAGGTTTGTGAGGTTTAATACTATAATAAAAGAGAGGCCAGAGAGATGTCTCTATGTTTTCAGTTTTTTTTCTCTTTCTATGTCAAGTCGGTATTAAAATCATCTACAGCCATACAAAAAATAAAAAGAATTAAAGCTCTTGTTTTTAACAGAGTTAGTAAGTAAACTCATTAAAAATATTTCAAACTGAAAGAAAAATATATATCATTATTTTTTTAATGTTCTAATAAAAATAATAGTTATATTCATAAAGAGTATACAAAACATTAATATTAAATATCCTTTCAACCGAGTAATTTAAGTAAATGTAATGTCATAGTTTAGCCTATGGAGTGTACTGAAGTCAATTGGCTTTAAAACCCTGAAAACCCTGTGCGACTCGAAGTCTGTATTTCCTTATATAAAATCATTCGTATGCAATTAAATATGTAATAAATTATGTAAGATATTCTCAAATATCCCAAACGCCTTTATATATGTGTAATTTTACTTTAGTCTATGTGATATTTGTCCTTACTTAGTCATTATGGCAGGAATTTAGTGATTTGCATCAATTTTATGCCATAACTGAGTCATTAACTACTTGATATTAAAATTTTAAAAATCAAAATGTTGATGCATCCAATATTTTGGATCATCAAGTTTTTGAAGTAAGATTTTTATGAACTCCATGCATAAAGATATAGAAGAGCTGATTCCTTCAATAGCAGAGAAACATCGTTCGGTCTAGAGATATAAAGATATAGAGATGATTCCCTTCATTAGCAGATAAACATCGTTCAGGTCATAGAGATATAAAGATATAGAGAGCTGATTCCCTTCAATAGCAGATAAACATCGTTCAGCTGATTCTGTGTGTGTCCACAATAAACAATTACTTTGAATTACGTCATCGTAAGCTGATCATATAAGTATGAGGCTTTTGGTCAATCAGCGTTTTACTTAAATAAAAGGAAGAGTTATGCATCTAATTGGGCGTTTAGATAAAATCCTTCATGTTCCATTTGTGGTGAAATGCTCATTCACTTCTGACTCAAACACCATGGCTAGGATCGTCAATGATACTCTCAGAAGATTGATCTTCAGTTTGAAGCAAGCTTGTGGCAAAAATTATCGCGACTGACGCAGCTGAGTATATGTGCAAGTGTGGACGAGACCTTAGGGTCTTTTAATCCGTAACTATTACAGAACCTGACATTTGGGCCCCACCACAAAAAATTATTAGAATGTCAGGAAAAGAATCGGAGTTATCCGCCGGCTCTGCACCACGGTATCGCGAGGGTCACTGCTGGCCGATATATCTAGAGTCATAGTTATTGGGAAACTTCAGACGTCTGATTGGCGACTAGAAGTGTAAAATTCTCGTCACTGCTGAAATACCTCACAACCCTACAATGACAAAGGCAGGCTCAGATTCGCAGCTTGCCATCAACGATCTCGTACGCATCTTGCTGGGAGTTCGAAGAGCAGATCGGTTGCGTGTGGTTGACCTCTCGACAGGTCACATCTTCCATCTGTAAATGAGTTTTAGGAAGCAGGCTGTCATATCCGCTTGGAAGGCTATGAAAGTGTCCCTGAAGAGGATTAGTTTAATTTAATTATTAAAATTGAATATATAGGTATTATAATATTGTTCTTTTTAATTAATATTTTATTATTGTATAATTATTTGTTTGTATATATATATATTTTTGTAGTTAGCCCTATGAAGGCTAGGTTTATTAGCTCCGTAATAGAAGAATACAAAAACGTAAGAGTGCTATGAAGAAGTCACAGAGGCAGATACATAAATAAATTTCTCTT
>CP045907.1:2377879-2394990 GCA_013387185.1 Caligus rogercresseyi | reverse complement strand
AGACTAGTTACAATATAACTAATAGCCCAATGGCAAATATACTCGATTATACACACCTATGATTTGTCTGTTTGTGATTCTACTCTTTATATGTTGGGATGATCATAGTGGCGAAGTTGAGGTATTTTTATGGAATCTTGTGAACATGATAGATATTTATCTTATTATAAGTTTATAAATTTAACGTAGAGAGAGAGAGTTTACGAAAGGGGATAGAAAAATACTTAGAAACGAGTATGTTTCACAATTTCTTGTTTAATAATTGATATCACTTGAATAAAAAAAATCACAATTTCGTGATGAAGGTATTTCAACATTTGACAATTGGAATTTTTATGACAATTCAAAATTTTCAAACCAGATCCTTGATCTTTTTTAAATGCACACAATTTTGATCCACCATCAGGGACTATAAATATTATTTAATTCTGCGTTCGTGACACAAAGTCGAAGTTACTCCCATTGATTTGATCGTCTGATAAATATTTCAATTATGAAGGTGTTTGAAGATTTTTGTAAAGCATTTTTTTATGTCAAGTAATGATGAAATTAGGAATTCAATTTTAAAAATTAGGTTTTTACGTGTTATTTATTATTATTTTAAACAATTAGATAATACTTTAGATTTTGAAAACAAAAAAAAAATCTGAATATTAATTTAATAATGAAAGGGTCCTCAATTTGTATTCTGCAACCGTAAAACTAATCAAACAAATGTAAAATACAGTCATCCCTCGCAAAGTCACGACGGCCCGGATCCACTACACCCCACCGCAATATATATGAGAGTCACGATTTGATATATATTGAAATTTAGAGAGATTTGACATCACCCCGCGTTTAAACCTACCACCATTTGCCTTGTGTCATACGTGTGTCCGGAATACATGTACGCGGCGCCGGACCTTTTTGGGGGGCTGCCATCTTGCTTTTTCGAAGAATTTACAAGTTTTCAAACCTCAAATATCTTAAAAACCACTGAATATTTCTTATTTTAGTACCCCACATTGTATACCATGAAAAAACGGGAGCCAAGCCGTCGTCGCGTAGTATAAGAACTGGGAGATGTCGAGGGGCGAAGTACTGGGGCCGACTGTATATGTTTCAAATTGAGTAATCCAATTTCACTCTCTCTGAAAATGTCGTAGTACTATAGGATATACACAGGATGATTCATATATGACCTCTTAACTGTGTATTGATTCTTTTCAATGGCTCCCAAAAAACAGTAAAAATGTAAATCATTTTTATAATTGTGATATTCTGCGACCGATCCTACCGATTGTGTATCCTCGCGGGAGGAATAAAGTTGGACAAGGAAGGAATATTGACACCAAATGATCTTTATTACTTCAATGTAGATCAAAGAGTGAAGAACCCAAATATAAGAGTCATCCCTTTATATAAAATTAGGGAGGGGGAATATACACAAAAGAGTTGCATGAGCAAGAGTAAAGAGATGTACACAAGCAACAGAGTCTTGCTTGAGCAAGAGTAAAGAGATGTACATAAGCCAAGAGTCTTGCCTGAGCAAGAGTAGAGAGGTGTATGCATATGAGTTATACATACTATTACAATAATACATATATAAAGGGTGTCCCACGAAACTTTTTTTTAAATATCAGTATAAAAAAGATGGCTGGATATTTTTCAATATTTTCTATTTAAAAGCTTCAAAATTCCGGTTATTGATGAGACTCACTTCATTCATATGACTGTCGTGTCTGGCCTTACAGCGCCCATTCTGTCGATGGCAATTTTCGATTGTGTGGTCTTCAATATCAGCAATTGTGCCTCTGATTTTGTGTTTCAATCGTCAATCGTCTTTGGATAATTGGCGTAAGATTTGTCCTTGACTGATCCCCAACGGAGTCAAATCTGAAGCTAGGAGTTGGCCATTTGACGATGCTGTTTGGGCTCATGATGCGAATTGTCGAAGACCAGTGCACAAAAGATCCGCTGTATGGCACGCAGCGCCATCTGTTTGAACCAAATGTCGTCCATGTCTTTTTTTTTCGATGTGAAACCACAAAATATGCAACAAGAGTTGATAAATAAGGACATAACAAAATGTTAAAAAGTTTAACAATATATCACAAGCAGCTTGTGAACGGAAAGCAAATTTTGAACGGCGTTCAGCGAACGCACTTCAATGACGACACGCAACTTTTTTTAAACGTTGAACGCAAAAAAAAGAGTTTTGGTTCGTGCTCAATTTTTCAACATTTCTTGGACTTTTTTCAAAAAACGTCATCATTTTTTTGAAAATTCTGTTCTAAAAACGTCATCACTACGTATTCTTTTTTTTGAAAATTCTTTTCAAAAAAAAAACGTCATCATATTTTTGAAAATTCTTTTAAAAAAAAAAACGTCATCACTGTTTCTGGAGATTCTTTTTAAAACAAACCTTCATTCACTTTTTCTGGAGATTCTTTTCTTTAAAAAAAAACGTCGTCACTTTTTCAATATTGAACGCGAAGCAAAAACATTGCACGGACGCTAATTTATTTTGAACGTGACGGAAACGTGAGGCAAAAAAGCTGAACGCTCACAAGCCGATACTAAATAATGTTGATAAGTTATAAAACAAAATATAACATAAGAAAAAATTAATAAATCTCAACTTTTGGTTGTAGTAAAAGCAAAAATATTGGTTTCACAATTTTCTTTATATGGCTAAAATATCTGAAGGAATTCATCCAACTGAAATTCACCTAGTCGATGACGTAGTTCCATGAAGATCCCTTTAATCGGGGATTTTGTGATTGAAATGGTGTATCTCGCCGAAGCCGAGATTAAAATGCCCCTCAGATCTTCTCAAAGTGGAAACTCCCCAGGCGTCAACCACGAACTTATCAGTGCTTTGTCACTTAAAAGCGCAAAGGGAATGGTTTTTAATTTTTGCTACGTTTTCCTTTCATTCTCAGAAACCCCATATAGCACTACTGTCCTAAAATCTTTTGAAGGCAGCATGTTATAAATCAAAAACTCAGTTAAAATTGAGATATACATATGGACAGTCAACAAATGCATGAATTGTTGTGTTAAATTTTTTACCATAATCTTTACATGGCTTATTAGAAAAACACGGGTCGAGATTTGGAATTGACTCCAGGCAGAGACTTCTTTATTTTATGAACCAATCCTAGGAACTTAAAGGTTTTGGTCGTTTTTTATCAAATCTATCTTACCTCCTTACGAAGAAGATAAAAATTACTTTAAGGGGCCAAGAACAAGGAGGACGATGATAATCGCATGCTTTCATAAAGGGTATAAATGAAGAATTGCTACATAAAACAAATAACTTCTTTGAATTGAATAACTGCTTAGAATTGACAAGTGTTTTTCGTATAAAAGAATATTTTTTCCGAAATATATTTTTTTACCTTTGTTTTATTAAAGAATACGCAAAGCGAACCATCAACTGAATGCTCACTAGCTTTCATTTCGACTGAAAAGACATCACCAGGGTTAATCTACATAAATTATACTCCTTCAACACAACAGTTGCATTTTTCGGTATATAGTTAGCCACTTATTTAATACTTTATAGTTTATTATACATATTAGATCTTGATGCGGTGGCCAAAAGATTCAATTTATTCACACTTTGTAGATGTACTTTGATTATTATTTCTTTTGCCTTCCCACAGTTCATTCATGGGAAAGAAAGTCAATTGGAAATCATTTATTTATCCAGTATTTTGTTTTATTTATTTTCGCAAGAGCTATGTATTTAGGGAGAAGAGTAGAGGCTGAGAGCTTTGTTGTTTCTTCTCTTTGAAAGAGAGAGAAAGAGAGAGATTCAGGCTTTTTAACATGAGAAAGCACAGGACTATTTTTGCCGGGTTTCTCCTTCTTCTTTCCCTCTTTTCCCTTCTCTTCTCGAAGGAACTCTTACGTTGTCGAGAGACAAAGTGTTGAAGAGGGGGGAAGTATCGTAGTAAAAGAGACTATGGAGGACAACGATTTAATCGACATTTCCCCTGAGTGGAATCCGGAGACACATTCCGTCATGATTCCTTGGATTTCATCTCAGCAGTAGAAGTGTTTTTTAAGGGTTTTTTTAAGTTTTCTTTATTTCCTTTCGGCTTTGTCACATACACTTTTTGTGGATTATTATTTAATTGATTCTTTGGGAGGAAGACTTTTTTTTAAATATACACCATGGATTTGATACTTTCCTACTCTTGGGATCCAATGAACACCCGGATCCGACCAAATAAGAAGAGGACTCTAGGTAAGCCCATAAAATAAAATGTTTTTTACAACGAACAAATGAGGGTCTTTTTTTTTTCTCTTATAAAAGATTTTGAAGACAGAAATGTGTTGATATGAGCAGTTAAAAATGGAGGAAATGTTTATTTGCCGGGTGACTATATATATTATTAAATGACCATTTTCCCTATTCTATGCATCATGAAGTTGTTTACATGCATTGATAATATTATATTCTTTCATATAAGCTTATAAAAGTGCTTGCTCAATAGAATATTCCCGTCAAGGCTCTCTTTTTCTACGAGGAACAACTGTAACACCATCAGGGATATATATATGTACATATTCACTGATATTCTAAAGAATTACTCTGAATCTAAGTATAGGCGATGATTGAAGATATTGTATGGGGTTTATAGAGTTATGATATGGCAATCTTGAATGGTTTGAGCATCGATACATTTAAAAAAACTTAAGATTTAATGATGCTCTATTACTTTAATTTGTGTTTTTAGATTTTTGGCAATATATAAGTAAAACTTTTTACTGCTCATATATGTCCTAAGAATGCCTTATAGACTTAAACGCATTGGTTTTATTCTAATGTATATTTCGAGTTACCTTTTTGAAAACTTCTCACTCCATTTAAAATATATAAAAAACCACGCTGCTTCATATATCCTGTTAAAACGGTAAATCCTGATGATGATTGCTTCATGATATATATATATATATATATATATATATATATGTATATATATATAACCTAATTAATGGTGTATGCATTAAAGGCATGCAGAAAATAACAGAAACAGTTCATTTTGAAAAGGTTTTAAAACTATTGATTTTTTGATCTGGTTATCGACCTAAACTTGTTACCTCAATACTTTAGTTCTGTATGCTTATAGCAATACATAATATGTGTCCCATTATCACATCTTTGTATTATATGCAATAGTTTATTTCCAAAGGCACTTGAAAAAAATGATGTAGAAATGTTTTTTGAATATTTTAAAAAAATCATTCATTTCTCTTTAATTACGATAAAAAAAAAAATCGTTATTTCCCGAGTGTGTGACATTACTCTATTTATTAAATAATATTAGAGTAGGATAATAGTGCATTATTTCATACTGCCAACTGTTGCTGTTTTTTAATCCACACTCCTTTATCTCTGACCAATGACGTTCTTAGACGGAGTCACATTGGGGCATCCTGATAAAATATAGTGATATAAGGATATAAAGAGCTTATTATTCCCTTCAATAGCAGATAAACATCCTCGTTCAGCTGTATTCTGTGTGTCCAGTATAAACAAAGTAATTTGTACTACGTCATCGTAAGCTAATCATAGATATACATTATATATCTATGATCAGCTTACCATGACGTATTCAAATTACTTTGTTTTATAGTGGACCCACAGAACCAGCTGATAAAAAGATATAGGGAGTTTACTCCCTTTATCTGTACTTTTGTGTCCAGTATAAACAAAGTAATTTGTACTACGTCATCATAAGCTGATCATAGAGATATAAAGATATAGAGAGCTGATTCCCTTCAATAGCAGAGAAACATTGTTCAGCTGATTCTGTGTGTCCAGTATAAACAAAGTAATTTGTACTACGTCATCGTAAGCTGATCATAGAGATAGAATCTATTTTTATCATATTGAAGGGAATCAGCTCTCAGTATCTTTATATCTCTATGATCAGCTTACGGTGACGTAGGTCAATTACTTTGTTTATTTTGGACACAAAAATACAGATGAAGGGAGTAATAAGCTCTCTATATCTTTTATCTCTATGGAATAAAGCAGTTTTATTGTTTATGTGTCTCTAAGTGACATTTATGTGAGACATGAGAGCCGTTCTTTCCAGAGGGTTTGTGAGGAAGGGCTATCTAGTAGTACATGTATGTAGTATGTAATTGCGTAGAAAGAAGCCTTATGAAGAATACCTAATGTGGAATGATGAAATCGTTTGGCTGCATTTCAAACACAAGAAGGGGCCACCTTTTTCTAAGAATATATATTCTAATAATCTAATAGACGTACGGAGAAAGAAGGTTTCTCCTAATAATAAAAAGCTTGTGAGTCTTCAAAAAGAAGCATGTTGGACAAATGCACTGATAAGTATATAATGAATTCCCAACAGTAACCAGATTAATATATTTCGAAGGGGTGCGATAATCGTGCATGTTAAGGCATGTTTTACTCTCAATTTTGGGGCGCAGGTTCGAATACTCCCGAGAGGGGATGGTCATTTTTGTCTCCTACCTCATTGATAAGATCCTAGGTTCGATATACTAATTTTAATGCTATAATGCTTAATTATATCCTGTCGGATGCAATTCTATCGAACCATATAGGCAAAAAAAAAATCTTCGTCTTAAGTTGTTGATGGACAATAATTAAAAAACGACAAATATACGTCTGGTAGTAATTATATTTCTTTAATTAATAATAATTATGAAGTCTGTAACGTCTATTAGTTTGAAGAATTGGCTGAAACCTATATTTTTACTAAATTTTAAAACTTTGACCTCATTGCGCGACCTCGTAATTTTGACCGATTTTGTTCAAACTTTGTATGTCGTCTTCTTTTATCACCAAGAAACAGAAAATCCACAAAGTTATTAACATTTCAAACATTTGAAAAATAAGAACAACCCTAAATTATATTATATAATATATATATATATATATATATATATATATATATATCTATATATATATATATATATATATATATATATATATATATATATATATATATATAATATATATCTATATTATATAATCTTATATTCTATATATATTATATATATATATATATATATATTAGGGCTATTCTTTTTTTCAAATGTTTGAAATGTTAGCATTGTTATTGCTAATATTAATGTGCCAAATTTTAATGCTCAAAAACGAAATCATTATATGGATAAACTATAATACTAATGTTTGGTTCCAAATCTGGGTGTTGATAAACAAAACAAAAGTACAACATCATTGCATATTTGTTTAATATTTGTCTACTCCCTGGAGTACCCTGAGGAGACGTAAACAATTATCTAGTGACCCTAGATAGTAATTGTTATTAAATGTGTACTTGCTATAATTGTTATGTAACATTAATTGTATTCATTCCCTAGCTTTTTTTAGTACTCCCTAAAGAGATGAAAGGGATAGACAATTATATCATAAAAACTGACCTTTTCCCTTGGTTATCTGATTGGCTGAAATTATTCGTGTGATAATGGGTCACAAAGCTATACTTTGTATTTATAATATATATATAATCTTAATTTTCGTCTTGATGCTCTTCAGATGTCAGCATCATAAAGTATTTAAGTAAAGTACGCATGCATAAGATAAAATTCTTCCTTTTTTTCCCAAAAGAATTGCCAAAATTTTAGTTCTTCTTTAGTCCGTAAGGGGCGCTTTGATGCTAGAGCTCTTTGAAAATAATAAAAAAAGTCCTTTTATTTTTTATATTTGGGAACGGTTTTTTTATATTTCAAATCATCAAACTTAATCCTTTAAACCGGTTTTAATTGGGATTGTGACGTAATTTCATGGACTAGCGACATCTAACGTTAAGAAAATAACCAAAACTTTGGCCATTTTTTTTATTTACTTTTTCCTTGCATGTGCCACTTTACTTTAACGCTTTAAGCATCAATTCAGGAATTCCTCAATAAACTTGAGCTTTATCATCTCCATCCTCCTATCCATCACACATTATCTATCAAAACATCTCCTCAGACCCAGTGCCACTTGAATATTGTCTTGGCTTTACCTTCAATGACAATTAATAATTTGATCTCTTAGGATAACCCCCACACATAGAAAGCTTTCCAATTGTAAAAAATATGTTTACTATTTGAGTTGATGAAAATTATGTACATAGTAGTATCGTTACTATAAGACTGTTCATAAGGGAAGAAAGGTTTAGAAGTATGACCTCTTTTAGTATATCTAACTAAAGGCGTTTGTTTGATGCAGGACGTGAAAGATTTCTTAGAATTAATCATTCATTATGTCATTTCCAATACTAAATTTAAAAAAAGCCAATAAATGAGACAATTGAATGAATTTAAGACTCTTTATTAATGATGAAATACATCGCCATAATTCCAAAGTCTTTTCTATTGTATCCATTTGTAACATTTATGCTCAAGATGGGACCCATTTCAAACTAGAGCCTATATACACTCAGAGAGTGCAAACTCCGCCGTCACTGAGCCTTCCGAGCGGATTTTTTCACGACTGGGGCGGCGTAGAGGGACGGGGAGGGTTCCCTCGACGGAAATTCCGAGAGGAAGACGCTCCCGGCACCCGATTTTACAGCACAGCGACATCTATTGCAGAGTAGGCTACTTGAAATATTTATTAGCATTTAGCTCATTTTGCATTTAATTCTGCACTCAAGATGCCAAAATTTAATCACTTGTCCTTTTGGCATTCCAACAACTCTACAAAGTTGCATCCGAATCCGTCCGTACTTTCTGAATTATCCTGCTGACAAACAACCCAACAAACCACAAACAAACAACAAACAAACCAACGCCAGTGAAAACAATACCTCCTTCGCCGGAGGTAATAAAGATTCATTAGATATCATAATATATTGATTTTGTATTAGTTAGCTTCTTGGTTTAAAAGTCTTAGTTTAGCTAAAATGATTTGGAATTCATAACGTGTTAAATGCAGCATCTCTATTAAATTTCAAACATTTAGAATTGGGCTGCTCTTGTATTCGTCTATTCATAAATTATAAGACTCTAGGAATGCAGTACAGCATTTCAATCTATGTAGAACACTTTTAATGATGGCTCTTGTTGACAGAAATACTGGAATTCATAACGTCATGAAATATAGCCTCAAGGAATGTAGACTTATGTCCCGAATGTGAAAAAAATAAACTTATGACTCTTGTAGGCACAGCTGAGCAAACCTAAAGATCTTAGTCAATTATGCTACGAATCTTCAATAACATCCATCTTCTTAGCATGATATGTCATCATTTATGTATTGGTTATTCATCTGTACATCTAGTAACACGGATGAGTTTAAAAAAACCTACATTTTTAATTCATGGAACAACCTTTTTTAGTTACTTTTTAATGTAAATCGCTTTTTAAATTATTTTTCACATAATTCAGTTCACCATACGCGTATAAAATGGACAATTTTATTGACTACTTATAAAAATATATAATTGGACATTTTATTGACTACTGATAAAATATATAATTGGACTATATTCTAGGCGTAATAAAGAATAAAATAAAACTAGAGGCAAATATACACTCAGAGAGTGCAACCTCCGCCGTCACGGGGTCTTATGAGCCTTCCTAGTGGATTTTTCACGACTGGGACGGCGTAGAGGGACGGGGGAGGGTTCCCCTAGACGGAAATCCAGAGAAAGACGCTCCCGGCACCCGATTTCACAGAACAAGCGACATCTATTGGCCGAGTAGGCTAACTTGAAATATTTATTAGTATTTAGCTCATTTTGCATATTAGTTCTGCACCCAAAGATGCCAAAATTTAATCACTTGTTCTTTTTGGCACTTCTAACAACTCCACAAAGTTTCATCCGAATCCGTTTGGTACTTTTTGAGTTATCCTGCTGACAAACAAATCACAAACTAAAAAAACAACACAACAAACAAACCAACGCCAGTGAAAACATACCTCTTTCGGCGGAGGTAATAAATATATAAAAACATTCAGGTCTCTTACAAGAAGATCACACACAGGGAAATTGGAGAAATTTGGTAGTTTGTTGAATCTTCATAGGTACCGTTTGGATACCAATATAATCAATGGTCTATTCATGGGTGGGTAATCGAAAGACTCGATTTATAGTTTACTAATATCAACTCGTGTTCCTCCATCCATTAATGACTCCCCTTCCTCCCAATGGTCTTTCCCAGAGGATTGATTTGCCATGATTTGTTGACATTGGTATGGCTTACCAAAGCCAATAATACATTATCGAGGCTCTTGGACTTGATTATCTTTTCGATTTTTTTCGAAGTTCATCATTGGAAGAAGTCTCCTTTTGTATTTTTCATTTGGTCATCTCTTTCGCTATTTCTTTACTCTGCTGTATTTTATGTAGTAGTGAAACCCTCGTCAATTGCCTTGAGATGTTCGAATATCGGATGGTGATACCCTTTGTTGTTTCTTAAGGGGCATTTTTCAATCATAATAAATAAAGTTACGGTTAGCTACACACTTAACAGATACTGAAAGACCACTATTTTGATTATTGAACAATCGAATTTATTGTAACATTTGCAGTTATATATATATATAAATATAGGTGTATATATATATATAATGTTAGTAACTTATAAAAAAAAAGTCCATGATTTTCGCATAAATTTTTAAGAAGATTCGTTCTCTATTAAAAACGATGGCTAGATAGTTTAAACAAATAGCAAAAGGTAGTAAAACGATTAAATTTGCAGGACAAACATGCTGGAAAAATGGGTGCCCATAGATAACAGAGTAATAACTTATCAAAAAAAACAAAAAAAAAATCAAAGGAAATGGCTGAATAATTAATCATTTCATCAAAACTGTTGTTTTTATTATTCAGGTCTTAAGTCATATATATATATATATATATAATATATATATATATATATATATATAATATATATATATATAATTGTTGAAAAACATCAAAGATTTGTCAAGATATCTTCAAAACCAACCGCAAGTTATAGTTTGAAAATAGTGCGTGATGACGTCATTTCTGATTTTTTTTTCATCTAAATTTTCTAAAAGCTAGCTTACTATGAAAAACGGGTGCTAAAGAGTTGAAATTAATTGCAAAGGGTAGTAAAAAGAATAAATTTGATGGACAGGTATAAAATTTGAGTGAACAAGCAACAGAAAAATAGCAAAGAAATTATGTGATTTCTGATTTTGCATATAAATTTTCTAAAGGCTAGTCCACTTTAAAAAACGGACACTATACAGTTTAAATTAATTGCATAGAGTAGTTTAAATTTGATGGACAGGTATAAACATTTGAGTAGCCATTAAAAAACAAAAGAATAATTTCATTTGTGAAAAAATCTACGAATCTTCGATAAATCTTCAACAGCCAAACGGAAGTCCAAATTTAAATACCTATAAATAGGTAAAATTTAGATGTCTTGCTTAGGTATTGATTTCCCGGCGCGCGGAAAAGTCACCCTTCCATGTAGTTTCTAGTATTCCTTGGCTTACTTCAGTCAAACATTGCGGGGTTTTGTAATCTGAGCGTGATAATCTGGTTGTCATGAATCCCCTTCACCTCACAACTCTTCTCCTCGTTCGTGTTTCCTTCTAAAAGGAATCTCCTGTGAACCAACTGAGCCCTCTGAGCCTGAATTCCTGAGAATTCTAGGATGCTCCAACGTTATTGATTGTTTGAACGTGATTGTTCCCTTGATCAGCATTCGGTGAGTAAAAAAAAAAGGTCCAATGTATAACAGGGAACTGATGAGAACTTGGAGAGCACATAATACAGCTGAATGAGTCCTTTTATATTTTGAAATACACACTGAGAAGGATCCATAGAGATAAAAAGATATAGAGAGCCTAACTCCCTTCATCTTAATTTTGTGTCTAATATAAGAATAAGCTCTTTATATCTCTATGGAAGGATCCCATTCTTATTTTGAAAGATTGCATTGTTGATATTCGTCATGTTTGTCATATTCAACTAAGATCAAAACATTGAAGCTCTAGATGAATTTCTACGTTGTTTATTGAGAAAGAATAGATCCCGTCGTTTATTATGGCAGACCTTTGCCCCTGGAACCATTGGAAACTGTTGTGGGTCTTATTCGCTTCACTGAAAGTCCCTCACAATTTCCTTCAGGCTTCATAATGCTCAGGTCGCCGTTAAAAAAGGCCTCCAACATAACATTTGTCCCTTATCTACTCTTTCTTTCTATATGGGAATGTTGAGATCTTTGTTACTATGGCAAAATTATAAATATCCTCAATGCAAACCTCCCATGACAATAATGGGATCCTCAAACTTCTGTGACTGCCCACAGAAGAAGTCTTCAAGTCCCCAATGGTGCAACCCCAGAATATTTATCCCAGATTGTAACGCTTTTAAAACAATATGATGAATAAAGGCTGATGAACTCGACGCTATCATTTTTATATGTACTAAAAAAGCACCCAACATGGTCAAACTTGGATCTGGTGTCAGCTAAAGCGTTAAGTAAAGTAGCGCATTCATAACATAAAGTTCTTCCTTTTTTCCTAAAAGGAATTGGCCAAAATTTTGGTTCTTCTTTAGTCCGTAAGGGGCGCTTTGATGCTAGAACTCTTTGAAAATAATAGCAAAGTCCTTTTATTATATATATTGAAGACGTTTTTATCTTGAAAAAGTGTTTTTGAGTGTCTTATGGATTCCGTATTTACTTAATCCCTTTAAACCGGTTTTAAATATGATTGTGACGTAATTTCATGGACTAGCAACATCTAACGTTAAAGAAAATAACCAAAATTTTGGCCATTTTTTTTGTTTACTTTTTCCTTGCATGCGCTACTTTACTTTAACGCTTTAGTGTCAGCTTATGTAGATGTTTTTTGGCAATTTGTCTGTTTATTTATAGGCCATACACATTTATTACACTTTAAAAGTAGCATTTATTTACCGTGACGCCTGAATTGAGGAATGCCCTTTTTGTCGTTTTCTCAAAAAGCAATGTTTATTTTATTGGTGGGACTCATCCCTGAGTCACCGGATGAGCGGGCCCAAAAATAGCACTCTTTATCTCGAAGGGTACGATAAACTGACGCATACATTTGAACAATAGACCCATAGTAAATATCAACAACACCTTTGAAAACTTGCAATTTTGTATCATTTTCTCTACTCTCTCAGCCTTGTTATATGTGCACCTTGTAACCAATGGTATGGACAAATAAACAACACCAGTTTTTTCTTGAAGGCTATCCCTCACTACAGAGAATGTACTCCGCCATGAGAAGATCATGAAGAAGGTGGATCTTCATAGAAAGGTTCTCATGAATCAACGAATGCTTCTGACCACACGACATGGGCGAAAGATGAACACTAAAATGCTGGAGCTCCAGGTACTCCAACGCAAGATCCAGGGCTATGAAGAGAAGAAAAAGAAGGAACTCTAAAAAGAATATGGTTGAAAGAGTCATCAAGGTTTTTGTGAGAGTGTAAGCTAAAATGAATTCAATACATGACGTCATTGGTTCAGTAGTTTTTATTTGGATCTTCATATTGTTGAACAATAGACTTAATACTTGATCTTAACATGGTCAAATATTGGTCATGATTAGTTAGGTGTCCTGAAGTACACGAACCCAAAAAATAACCGTAATTGAAATACTTTACCGTTATAATACTATATATATATATATATATATATATATATATATATATATAATAAACTTTTATTCATTAGGTTAGGTTACTTATTTTGTTCTCGCAGAAAGGCACGCCCGTACTTCTTTGGTTTTACCTTTTCATTATCGATGAGCTCAAACGTTTTATCGAATATGGTATATTATAAATTTTAAAATATATCGTAAATGGTTCTGGAAATCTTTGTTTATGTTATTCAAATAATAATATTTTGACCTTTATCGTTTGACTCTAATGGTACGTTGACCTTTATTTTCTTATTACTAATCCTTAGTAGATTTTTTAAAATATCATTTTAACGTTATAACAAGTTGGAAGAAATGAATGCAAAAAGAAACTTCAATAAAATTGATATCTTTAAATTAAAAAATTAAAATTTTTAAACCTTTAAATTCATTTTTCAATTATAGACGATAATCATCACAATAATAGATTCTATTAATAGTGAGGTCAGATATGACGTAGGCTATTCTTTACAGAGAGTCCCTTCTATATCAAGTGTCGATGATGTCATCCGGTGAGGGAACGAGGAGTTACCCATTCATATATAATTAACAGTATTGGTGGAATATTACTTTGAAAGTAGTATGTAATATACTACTACTTTTTACTGCGTAGTAATATTTTTTAAAATATTAGTTAATACTTCCCAAAAGTAATATACTACTTTATATTAGATATTACTTTTTTGAGCATTCCGAAGCACTAGTAAGTAAAGGCATTTGTAACAGGATTTGACAAAATCCTCACCAAACCTAGTTTACATTTTTATATCCACTGGGTGACGTCACAACCATTCACAGTTCATTAATTTTCATCAAAAATGCCTATCGAATATTTTTTTCATGAAAGTAATATGTAGCTAGGATATTACATATTAGTTATTACTTGAAAGTAACTTCTAATATGTTTGTTCTCTCTAGTTAGTCGCAGTAATATAACTAAGTAATATATTACTCGCACGCGCGTTAGGGAACAAAACTGATAATTAAAGATTGACCCATCAACCTAACTAACCTAACTGGATATACAGTAATTGAATAAGAGAAGGGAAGATCAATGTTCGACTCAGCAACTGATGAAACAAAGAAAAGGAAGGAAGGTGTACTTGTTATTATCCCTTGAGCAGTCAAAATCTTAAGGAGTAATAGAAAAAGGGGAGAAATGACTAAAGGTATAATGCCCAGGTATATCATTGTAAGAGACTACTTATATGAAACAAAACATGGGGTGACATCAACGGACATTTATAGATATATTTCCTTTACTATATTCCCAAGAGTATTTTATTTTTCATCACGTAGTGGGCCATAGAGATATAAGACATAGATAGCTTATTAGATTCTTCAGAGAAATACGTCATTGTGTACAGAAGTCAGCTGAACGACGATGTTTCTCTGCTAATGGAGGGAATGAGCTCACTATATATTTATATCTCTATGGATTTTTTGAGATAATTACGTCATTATGTCCAGAAGTCAGCTGAACGACGATGTTCTTTGCTAATTGGAGGGAATAAGCTCTTTATTGTTATATTCTTTATACCTCTATGAGTGGGGCAGCCATTTTAACTCCTTGTATATATTAAAATAGCTCTTTGAGTGGACGCAATCTTCATCACTCTTAAATATCAAGTTATTATTTAGGTCACTATACAACATTAAGTAATAATAATAATCTACGTCACATCTGACGCACTGTCAAATAATCCATACATGCATCCTACTGGTAATATCTGAAAGTAGATGGAGTACAAGTATATGTAAGCTTTTGACGTGACGTATTGAATGAATGAATGCTCTTGCCTCTCCAATAGTATGTGTGTGTTAAAGGCCCCCAGAGCAAATCAGGAAGGCTTTCCAACATTTTCATTCATATAAGAGATTTCTCGGCCTCATCCTTACCTGTTCTATTTTTCGTTTGACAAGTGTCACTATGTGAAAAATAAGTATATTAAATGTATAATAAACATCAGTATTTAATTCTACGTAGAATCATCGCTTTCTTGCGTTCTAAAGGTTAAGAACTTGTTGCTAGGCCTTTCGCAATTACTATTTGCTCTCATACTTGGAAGAGAGAGAAGTACACATTGATAGATCCTTACATGAAAGGATACCGTTACTAAAGCTTTATAGTCAGAGTTGGTCGATATTACTTTGAAATAGTAAGTAATATACTACTTTTTACTGCTTTAGTAATATCTTTTTTCAATATTAGTTATTACTTCACAAAGTAGTATACTATTTGAGTAATATACTACTTTTTTGAGCATTTCGAAACAATAAGTAAAGGCAATTCAAACTGGTTTTGTAAAAATCCTCACCAAACCTAGTTTGCATTTTTATAATAATCCTATATATGATATTATAATATTTAAAGTGAGCACATGGCTCAAACATGATAAAGTGGGTGAATTCAAAGACTAAAAATGATTTCTTACATTATGAAAGGCATAGATTTAATTATCCAACCCAAGCCCTCGGGTCCCGCCTGCTGATATAGGCTTTTATTTAGGGTTGAAACCCACCGCCAACTCTGGCAAGGTATAAGAGGAGTCCTTGGTTTCAATCTCATACACCCCAAGCCCTCGGGTCCCGCCTGCTGATATAGGCTTTTATTTAGGGTTGAAACCCACCGCCAACTCTGGCTAGGTATAAAAGGAGTCCTTAATTTCAATGGCATACACCCCAAGCCCTCGGGTCCCTCCTGCCGTTTTGGATTTTATTTAGGGTTGAAACCCACCGCCACCTCTGGCAAGGTATAAGAGGAGTCCTTACTTTCAATCTCATACACCCCAAGCCCTCGGGTCCCGCCTGCTGACATAGGCTTTTATTTCGGGTTGAAACCCGCCGCCAACTCTGGCTAGGTATAAGAGGAGTCCTTACTTTCAATCTCATACACCCCAAGCCCTCGGGTCCCGCCTGCTGACATAGGCTTTTATTTCGGGTGAAACCCGCCGCCACTCTGGCTAGGTATAAAAGAGTCCTTACTTTTCATCTAATACACTCCAAGCCCTCGGGTCCCGCTTGCGGTTATGGGCTTTTATTTAGGGTTAAAACCCACCACCAACTCTCGTTAGGTATAAAGGAGTCCTTACTTTCAATCTCATACACCCCAAGCCCTCGGGTCCCGCTTGCCGTTATGGGCTTTTATTTAGGGTTGAAACACACCGCCAACTCTCGTTGGGCATAAAAGCAGTCCTTACTTTCAATCTCAACACCCCAAGCCCTAGGGTCCCGCCTGCCGTTATGGGATTTTATTTAGGGTTGAAACCCACCGCCAACTCTCGTTAGGTATAAAGGAGTCCTTATTTTCAATATCATGCACCCAGAGCCCTCGGTTCCCGCCTGTTTTGATATAGCTTTTATTTAGGTTTTAAAACCCCCGCAATCCCTATTTAAGACCCTATTTTTTATTCAAATTCAGCCCAATCTCGGTCCCACCTGTCGACTTAGTCTTTTTGGG
>CP045907.1:2346730-2359870 GCA_013387185.1 Caligus rogercresseyi | reverse complement strand
GAAGCTATGGGCTATTATTTAGGGTTGAAACTATATCATTAGGCGGGACCCAGGGCTTGGGGTAAGATATTGAAATAAGGACTAATTAGGGTGGCGGTGGGTTTCAACTCTAAAGCCTAAATCGACATGCAGGGCCAGAGGCTTGGATTGGATAATTACACCTATGCCTCTCCCTAATGTCAGAAGTCATTTATTTAGGTCTTTTAATTCACACGACGTTATCATGTTTGAGTCATGGGCTCACTTTATAATATTGCAATAACATATATATATTATTATAAAAATGCAAACTAGGTTTGGTGAGGATTTTTACAAATCCTATTTGAATTGCCTTTACTTATTGTTTCAGAATGCTCAAAAAAGTAGTACATTACTCAAAGTAGATATTACTTTTGGGAAGTAATAACTAATATTTTTTTTAATATTACAACGCAGTAAAAAGTAGTCTATTACATACTACTTTCTAAGTAATATTCGACCAACACTGGTTATAACCATACAAATATAACAGACATAGAGAGCTTTAAATTCATCAAGAAATGCGTCATATTGCCCAATATAAACAAATCTTTCTATCTCTATGATCAGAACGATGACGTAATACCAGGCTTGTGAGCGTTCAGCTTTTTTTTCGTTCAGCGTTCAGGTTAAAAAAAATAGTCGTTCCTTCTCTAAATGTTTGTTGCGTTCAGCGTTCCGTAGCGCACGTTCAAATATTTTTTTAAATAACATTGTGTAATTTATAGAAATGGACTATTCAGGTCTTTTTATTAAAAAAATCTGGATATAACCCAGGGTCTAAGAGGGTCTTTTTTAGAAAAGAATTACCGAAAAAAGTATTGCGTAGTGATGACGGTTTTTTTTAGAAAAGAATTTCCGAAAAAAGTAATGCGTAGTGATGACGTTTTTTTAAGAAAGAATTTCCAAAAAAGTAATGACGTTTTTTTTCCGAAAAAAAAGTCCAAGAAATGTTTGGAAAAATTGAACGCTAAACGCAAAACTCTTTTTTTTGTGTTCAACGTTCAGCGTTAAAAAAAGTTGCGTTCCGTTCAGCGTTCCGTTCATTGAACGTGCGTTCAGCTGAACGCCCTTCAATTTTGCGTTCCGTTCACTGGCTTGCGTAATCCAAATGATTAGATAATTATATTGGGCACAAGCGACAGCTGAACGAGACGATGTTTCTCTGCTATTTCCTAGTTGTATATATCTCTATGGTTATAAGAACGATGACGTTGAAAATGTTTTCTTTTTGTTCATGATAAGAAACAATAAAACCCTAGGTTTTTTAAATGTAAAGACTATTCTTTTCATAACATCTTGCACGTTGTAGAATAAGCATTCATTACTAGATCTCTCAGATTTTGTATTTAAGATATCTTTGTAACTTATCGATTCATAAGAATAAACTTAAGCCTCAAAAGACCTTAAAAATTGTTTCATGTGCTATTACAAAATGTCAGCAACATATTTCTCCCTAAATCGGTCACAGAAATATTCACTTCCACATGACAAGGACTCCGATGTGAAAGCAGGCTCCCTACTTTATATTTTTTTCCTCATAAACTTCTCATAATATATAAATTATTTGAATAACTCATTAGACAATCAAGAGATTAGAGTATGATAGTTTGAAGAATTCAATTATAAAGTTCAAAAGTATATATCTAAATATCTTGTAAGCCTTTTAGATATAAAAAGTATGCTTATATTTTTATCGACTTTGAGTTGCTATTTAGAAAGGAGGAGTGGAAATCGCTCAGAGCGCCATCTTTTGTTGAATGTTTAAATAGGCTTTCCCCGAAATTATCGATCCGTTGGTAGAGAAAATATAAATGATTTTCCACACAAAACTATTTTTTTACGTATTTATAATGTACTCCGTGTATATATTCACTTTGCCCTTGGAGTTAAGATTTCGATCAAAACATAATAAAAAATTCATTATATATGTGATTTGAATGACTATCAATGTCGGGTATCATGAATTTTTAATTGCAAAAAATAATTGTGCACAAATTTTTCTGTCCACTCAAACAATTGCAGACTTAATTATTTGTTAACGGTATATGATATAAAGAAGGAGAGCCATTAATATTTCCCTATCTAAATTTAATTGTCTATATCATTTGCAATAAAATATTCGACAAATTGTTGTCAAAATTTTAAGAATACAATGGTATCAAAGTTTTTTCATTCTAATTGTGATTTTATTATTATTGCATATTCAATTGCTTTAATACTTTCAAAAATTAATCGTATTTTCATGTTTAAAAAACATATGAAAACTTAGCGGCGTGGTTTTTTAATTCAATTTTAACTGTTGTAAAAATGTATCCTTAAAAGTGAGTTTACATAATATTTACAGTAAAAGGAAATCAAATATACATAGTTAAAGAATGAAGAATACATTGTTGTATATTATGTAATGAACAAAAAAAATCACCTGATAATATTTCAAGATAATACAACATACCTTTTTATAATTGAGTGTCCCACAACCATAGAGATATAAAGACAGATAGCTATTGGATTGTTCAGAGAAATACGTCATTGTGCCCAGAATACAGCTGAACGATGTTTTCTCTGCTATTGGGAGGAAATGAATACGTCATTGTGCCCAGAATACAGCTGAACGATGTTTCTCTGCTAATTGAGGGAATAAGCTCTCTATATCTTTATTCTCACAACCCCAAAAGGCTTTTGGGATTCAATCGCTTTGACGTAGGCTTAAATCGCATTTTCCAACAGACATAAATATTATTTTAATAATTAAAAAACACAGTGTATTTTTTTACAATTTCAATGTAATCATGAAATTAATCTTATCAACCAAAAAAAAACATACAAAAGTTTTATGACATTTTACTTCAAGTCCTCGGAGAAGATACCTAACAACACTAATTTATTATATTATTTCAGTTCGATATATACTCGCAATATATATATATATATATTTATATCTATATATATATATATATATATATATATATATATATATATATTTTAATTTATTTTCAATCGAGCAAACATTCTGAGAGTTAAAGATCATACTTTAAAGTAAATTGAAGTCTTATTACAAAGGACACAATAATTTTAATCCCACACAATTGAAATGCCAGGGTTGTATGTAGCAATTTATATTTTTAGAGTCCAAAGCAAATATCAACTCTTAATTATTGTCGTGAGTATCATGTTACAGTTCATACATTTACGAGTGTGTATTTAATGAGGTGCCTGCATTGACTATTTGGCTATAATTACAAAGGTTAATTTTATATATATATATATATATATATATATTAATATAGTAAGAAAGTCGTTTTTAGACGTATTTTTGTCACTTTTTGTATTTTTAAGAGGAGTTGTTAAATAGGGCATATTTATTAATTTGTTGGTCTAAAACGAAGAACGGAGTAATTAAATGTAATTTGAGGCTCTGGTCGACAATCACATCTGAATAAACCAGCAGTAGGGGGAAATATGGTACACGGAAGATGAAATGAATTCAAGAATAGCGCATATAAACTAATGTTGGAATTGGCTTCATCAATAAATTACAATTGACTCAAAATCGGACTCGACGATAAATTAATATTGGACTGGGTCCTAGCCTCGTGTCTAAAAAATATACCAGACTTCAATAAAGGATATGCATTAATCATCTTACACTTGTCGTAAAAGTTTGACAAATCCACCAATCTATATTTCTAAGTTTTAAGTTAAATAATTTATTCCTATTTGATTGAATGGGACTGCAATACAGCGTTAAAAATTAGTCCATCAACCTCCACCCACAACATTGAGAGTTGAGCTCGCTTCCTGTAACCATTTAATATTAGATGGCTTTCATCAGTTTGATGTGTCTTTATATTTATTATTACTTATTTTTGTATTCTTTTTAATATTTCTCTTGATGTTTTTCTGTGTATTTTATTGCTTTGTAAACTATAAATATTGTCGGCAAAAGGAAATAAAACTAACTGATATTCATTTCTGTCTACACAAAAACAGCTAGCCAAGTAGTCTTTGTAGCGGATTGACCATAAAATTAGCTTCTTCCCGAATAAAAATGAGACAGCAACGCAGATATATGTGACTATGTGTTATAGAGGACGAAATAAGGTCAATCATTTGAATCCACCTTGGATCACATATCCAGCCTAATTTCTTACTATTCTAAGATTCTTAAAAGATCACATAAGTCAATAGCGGAATTAATAAAATATAAAACAATCAGTTATGCCAAATTCTGACGCAGTTGAAAGAAAAGTCATATCAGAAAAAGAACCTCATTAATATAAACATGGCATAGTCCTAGTTAATATAGCATGCTTGGATTACAAACGACATTGTAAGAGCTCCGAGAGAAGGATTAGTATACATTTAAGTTTCAGGCTTTTTGTACGACTCGATACAGTCGCCTGTAAGGACTTGCTTACCAGACGTAACATCCCCATCCCTTTAATAACAATCGGTTTGATAGAGGACTTCTTCCACTTGTATACTCGTACATCATCTGTCACCCGAGTCGATCCATAGAGAAATAAAGACATAGAGGGCTTATTGGATTCTTCAGAGGCATACGTCATATTGCCCAATATAAATAAATATTTATATCTCTGTGATCAGTTTACGATGACGTAGTACAAATTTACTTTGTTTATATTGGACACAGGATACAGCTAAACGATGTGCTCTGCTGAGAAGAGAATAAGCTCTTTATATCTCTTTAAGTAAATCAGTTAAAAAACAAAAATTACCAGCTTGCTGAAGGATATTTAAAAAATATCTATTTATAGAAGATGAAGAAAACTCTTCAACAACTATATTGATTGCATAACAACATTACTTATGTTTTGTATGTTTGCCTCCCAAGAGAGGCTATTTTTTTAATCAATAGTTACAACAAAAATATTGTACTTTTTATTAATTTCCATAACATTTTTTAATATTGAAATAGAACAACTATCGCATTAAGACATAAGGATACGCATTAATTTATGTAATTCTGCGTTAAAACGATTACTCTAATTCAGCAGTACTCAACCTTGGCCTAATCAATATCCACACTGACGCAAAATATTTTTGCAGGAGCCATGTTTCTTCGGGAGCCGGCTGGGACTTTAATATATTCGTTCCTTCGTCATTCTGAAAGTGACGAAGTTTTTTTAGAAAATAATTTTTGCTATTATTTTTTTTTTTAATATTTTAAAAATTATTTAAAAAACGTCGTCGTCAGTGGGACTTATAAGAGCCGCAACTTGTCTTAAAAGAGCCGCATGCGGCTTGCAAGCCGCGGGTTGAGTATCGCTGCTCTAATTTGATGGCAAAAACATAAAGAAGTAACCCAATTGTACCCAAACTGCATTTATACAGGAAAAACTTAATTGAAAAAATATTTCATTCTATTCGTAAATAAATTGTATTTGATTGTATTCTGATACATATATTACATTATCAAGGGGGGAACGGTGCATCAACGTTATTTTATATTTTTTTAATTTATTCATCACATAATTTGGTATACTTGACAGACAGCATTCAGTCGGGGAAATAGATTGGTTATTTTTAGCCTACAAATTGGAAGGACACTGTTGATTTAAAAAAATTAGTTAAGGGCATATAACTATTAGTCTCTTGAATATAACTTAATATAATCTAAGTCATTAAATATATGTATTTTAAAGGCATTATTGGAAGGGTCTTTACCAAGGTTTATATAAGTATGTATCTAGGATATAGAGAAAAGGTGAAGAATATACAAAAAATTATATATAAGTTAAAGCATTAATAAAACGTTCTTACTCATGCTTAGTTATTCATAAGTATGATATTATATTATAAAATAAATCTTTTACTTAAGAAAGAAAAGTTTGTATGAAAAATCAATAGTAGAAAGATCCCAAGTGTTCATCGTCTAAGTCAATACCTGTTCTTACGTTAAAAGATATAAGGAAATAAAAATGATAATTCTTTTTAGAATTATATCGTTTAATGGATGGACGAAATTCCATCCATTATGCTCGAAAATACATTATTTTATCAATTCAATAGAAAAACGTAGCATTAAAAAAATAGAGCACAATTTTCCTATTTTACTATTTATTTAAGTATGTTACTTTTTGTCATTTAGATAAATAAAGGCCTTGCTGAAAAAAAAAATAATAATAATCTTCTTCTACATTGTTCTTTTATTATATAAACTTGCTATAAAGGCTTAAAGAAACAGAAAAAGCTAGTCCAGAAATGCTTCACATATAACTTTATTTGACTTTTAAAATTATTTATCCTATTCTATGTGCCTAAAATACCATTTTAATTCATTGATGTTCTTAGTGTTAATGATTTCGATGATGATAAGACATATAAGTCATAACATATTATTATATTCTTCCAAGGATGAGTATAACAGTTCAACGGATGTTAATATTAAACTTGATCAATATAACACATACAAAGAGATTTACATATAAAGTTTCTTTTTTCCACTTCCAACATCTGCCAATCGGAGTGCTCGATGAAGAGCCTTTATTCCGATGGGCGTCACAGAAACTACTATAAGCAGTTAGAAATGAAACGAAGAAGATGTATGTGTGATTGGAGGGATAGTAGATGTGTAATTAACTATCTCTTGGATCCCTCCGATCTTAACCTCATCCGCCGCCTCCAGCAAAGGGTGGTGGACTCGGACCAGAGCCTAGGTTTCCAAAGCCTCCCATTCTTCGTCGAGGACCTCCGCCTCCCGAAGGCGGTGGACCCCGTCCTCCACCACTAGAAGATTCCGATAATTCCCACTTGATGCAGATCCATTTTTAGAGGCGTAGTCCGGCTGGAAAAGCGTGGAGAAAAACAGAATGACGAACTGGACAAGGCCCCAAAAGGAGTCCTTGATGGAGGCGAGGCTCCAGGGACGGGAGTCCAGGACTTGGCCGTCGTTGGTGATGTAAACCATGATGTCTGGCACACTTCTTTGATTTAAATGCACTTGTGTCAACGTAGACTTGTCCTTACAGTATTTTTTTATTCAGTGTAGGTGTTGCTGTGACGTAGAATGATTCATATTTCGTCATTGTTTGGTTTCTATGTACCGTGGGTGCGTGTTTATGTGTATACATACATATATTTACCATGGGTTGATGTGAAGTTTAGATATTTCTAGAATATATTTGGAATATACGTAATCAATAGAAACTGAATCTATGTCGTGATCCTAATTATATTCATAACAAAGAATAGGTAGAAAAATATTTAACTTTAGTATCTTTTGATTATATTATGCTCTTTGATTATGCCAAGTTCAATTTAATATTTTAAAAATAATATTCATAACAAGTAATATATTAAAATAAACAACTTTTGTATCATTTTTTATATCACAGGTCTGAATATAACTACATTTTATTATCAAAAATTTATTCCTTTCCATGATATAATATGGGCAATAAAGATTCTTCGAAATATTTCTGTGACCGATTTAGGGAGAAATATGTTGCTGACATTTTGTAACAGCACATGAAACCAATTTTTAAGGGTCTTTTGAGGCTTAAGTTTATTCTTATGAATAGCGATATTTAAATATTAAATCTGAGAGACATATTAATGAATGCTTAATCTACAGGTACGGTTACTTCGATCTCCTACCTGAGCTAGAAACAAAGAGAAACCACACTTCAACACGGCCGTCGTGCTAACATTCCTCACAAACCTCTCTATTATTGTACTTATTATAGAAGAAGAAGGAAAAAAGTATTCGTCATCCAGAGTGCTCCTGCCTTGTTCTTATTATTGTTATTGTTTACATTGATTCATCATTGCTTGGGATCAAATTCTCGAATGGGAGTGGACGGGTGGCAAGATTCCAGTCATTATATTTGCCCCGTCTCGTCTCATCCTCCTCCTCAATGATCGGAGGAGGAAACGAGACGTTTGGGAGCTCCTTCGTCAATGTGGTCGCTCCTAGCACTGACTCGGCTCATGAATATGTTCAACGGGACTCGAGAATTCAGATCCTTCTATAATAAGTGCAATAATAGAGAGGTTTGTGAGGATGTTAGCACGACGGCCGTGTTGAAGTGTGGTTTCTCTTTGTTTCTAGCTCAGTTCGATAAACTATTATTTATCGAACGAAAATTAGATCAGCATTAATGTACACAAAATATAAGAATAATAATTTACATTTCAAGTTCGGAACATTTACTTCAAAACGTATATAAACCTCCAAAAAGTGAATTTTTTAAACTCTTATACATAGTCTTCGATAAATAAGGAATTTAAACTTCTTTATTTTGCTTTATTGTAACTTGAACACGGAATCATAAGCAATTTCAAATCAAGCACCTACATATCATTGATTTGGTGGTCGATTTTTTTAATTCTTATTATTAGGATTGCAATAATAATTTAATAATTATATCTACTGATGTTGCCATATCACATAACAGTGCGTTGATAATTTTTATCGTCCTTATATATATATATATATATATATATATATATATTATATATATATATATAATATATATATATAACAACACTTTTGAAAGTAAAGTAATTTTTGGTTTTATAGTGTTTATTAAGAGCTAAAAAGTCAGGGAGTTTTGAAATACGATATTTTGATACTTTAAACGGCTCAAGGAAGGAACTAAAAGTGAAGCGTCTTTGATAACTTACCTTCTAAGTATTTTTGATATGAAAATAAGTTTAATTTGATGTTACAAAAACTGTAAATATCTTCATTTTTAATTAATTTTTTATGTATAGATAAAGTTCTTCTTGTGAGATAAATATGGCTCTTATATACATCATTTTGTTTTATTGTCTTAAAATGTTTTACGGCTCTATTTTTTCATTACAGGAGCTTTGTTGCTGTTATCACACTTTATCATTCGCAGTTCTCTATCATTATTATTTTACTTTTAATTTAGCATTGTTAATCATTTATCGTAGGGTTTTTTTATTAATCCACAGACTAAGCTATCTTTGAGTTACTAATAAAACATATTTATAATAATAAGAACATATTAACTCCGAGAGGGAACAGTATTTAAAGTACAGAATCTCCTCTAGGGTATAGTTTACGAGTGGCCTGCTGCTACAAAATGAGGGGGCGATATGTTCCCTTGTGTGAAAGCTGCAAATTGTTGCACATCATTTCCAAGATTGCACGGATCTCGCCCATATTATGAAAATAATAAAAGAAGGCCTAAAGGATAAATAGGCAGGGATCTGAGCCCAAACAAATCCCATATGGCTTTCTAACTAAGGATCCTAAACTGAGACCGGCATCGAAAGTCATTGCTAAACTCCAATCTATTTTTTTGTGTGAATATTATGGATTTATTGTCTGATTGAATAAATGTATGTGTCCCATTGGATTTAAAAAATAAATAAAAACATATGTTATTGCAAATAAAAGAAAAAAGAACATTTTAAAAACGTTACCTTATATTATTTTTTATTGATGCCCTTTACGTTGATGTTTCTCTGAATTGTGATTTTTTTTTTTTTTTTGGTTTGAACTATAATAAGTTGAACTACCTTCAGAAAAAAAATGGCCAAAAAATCTTGTGCGGCCCGGCAGGGCGCCCTTTTGAAGTACGCGCTAAAGCGCCAAATTTTTATTTTTGGCTGTACATTTTCATCTTTGTACTCAAATGAAGCTGTATATTTCTTGAGTATTTTGATGCAAAAAAAAATTCCGATCATTTTGAAGGGAGCTATCGTCTTTTGAAGTATGAAATGGGCACGGTTTTTTTACATTTTTTCAAAACTTTGCACGCCTCTAAATGGCCCTGGGAGCCCCAGCCATCTGAAATTTTGCACAAGGTGTTATCCTACAACCCTAATAATTGTATGAAAAATCATCAAAATCGGTGATGGTCATGCCGTGAGGTGTGTACAGTTGACGTGGAATCACCCATCTAGTATAAAATAGTATATAACTTTTGAGAAGTAATAACTAATATTTTTTTTAAATATTACTACGCACTAAAGAGTAGTATAGTACATACTACGTTCAAAGAATATTCGACCAACACTGATGATTGAAAAGATTAAAAAATCTGGCACTCATTATGATTTAGTCAATAGCCAGTTTACAGTCAAGACTAAAAGAATATAGCCGTATAGTTGGATTTAAAAGGGGACGTGGTGCAATATAAAGAATACAAAGATGCAAATACATTCAAGTTTTTCTCACGACCGGTTTTACACTTCAAAAAAGCTTATAGATTATTTCTAACCAAGGGAGTTGCGTGCTTGCATAAAGAATTGCACTGAAAATGGTTTATTCTGTTCTCAGAGAATAATTTAAGAAAATAAATGAGCTGGGATTCCATACCGCCGATTCGGTATTCGGTAGATTTTCATAATATATCTACCGAATATTGATTGGTGCGGTAATAAGAAATATAATTTATTTATGTGACTTCTTCATATGCGTTTAGTATCGGACAATTTATAACAAAGACAATTAAGTACATATTTTGTTATATTTTTTTTTAGAGAACATTTGAAATTTATTACATGCTATTTTTATATAAATCATATATGCACTCGGATTTAGAAGGAAATGGAAGGAAATAGTGAACAATTTTTCCCTTAACTGTCGTTGTTTTATACGTTGTCCGACACTAAATGCACTTTCAGCTCCGGAGTTGTTTATTTATTATGCAAAACTCAACTTCTCCACACCAAGTAACGCTTCCAGTTCTAAATACCGATTTACATTCGGTAGTTGCAGCTCTGGAAAATATGTTACAAGCAATATAACTATTTATAGTAAAAGTAGTAACTGAGGAGTCAATCTGAGGTAAAATGGAGGATAGCTATAGCCGAGGATAGGCCACTTAAAACGTCCCTGGGAATTGAGACGTTTGAATACCTTAACAAGCAGTGCTTAGGGGTTCATTATTAGTTACACTTACCCCTTTTGTTGCTTTCATTTTCCTTGCATTATAATGTATAATAATCAGGGTTGTGAATTGAACAGAAATTGAACGCTGTTCACGAAGGCACGTTCAAAATCGAACGCCTGAACGGATTTTTTTTTGTTTACATTCGTGCATTCAATTTATATTATTTTCAAAAGTGTGGACTTTTTTATAAACAGTTCAATCAATTTTTCTTATGCCACTTCAAAAAGATGTGAGGACGTTTTTTACAAAAGAAGTTCAATTTGAAATTACTGCGAGTCATTCTGGAAAAAAAGTGAGGATGTTTTTATAATAAATAAAAATTAAATAGGAAATAATTGATATTTTTTCAACGAAGGGACGAACACTAATAAATTGAACGCAAGACGCCTGAACGGAAATTATAATAATCGAAGGGGTGAAGGGACGAAGGCTGCGAACACTCACAAGCCTGATCATAATTAGTTTCATTCATAAAATAGTACAATCAGGAACGGAGTGGGAAGAATTTATCCACCGGACAATTATGCCCTTGCCGGTCTCATACAGGCCCCAATATGCCATGGGAGGCTGTCAACGGCCGCTTGTGTTTCTTGAGGCCAGTGGCCCACCGGAATAGTCCCGGTACTCCCGCTGGTTACTCCGCCCCTGAGTACAATCATTCACCATGGAGATCCAACATTCAGATGAGAACTGCCCTCCCCCCCCTGTCCATTTAAATTTAATGATGATTTCTCCTCTCCAAAGCTTAACTGAGAACTTAATTGCATTAATTAAAGTAGATCAATTGCTTTAGTTTTGGTCGAATTAACCCGAATACTATAATCATTTTCTTACTCCAATGGAAGAAATAAACTCTTACTCTTTATAAAGAATCAAGTTTTAAAGATAAGAAATGAATACCGTTATGAAAGTGAAGTGAAACTTCACTCTTACCAACAGGGAAGTCTTAAAAGAAGGGTCAAAGGAAGTGGGGAAATGAGGGATTTTATTAGAGCAAAGGAGTGTGATGATGTTAGACTTGTTTTGAAATGCAGCCAAACAAATGTAATTGTGATGACCTATTGACTATAAACAAGTGTAGAGATTAATTAATCTATAAGATAGATCTGTAATTATCTCAATTAATGTAAACGTTTTTCAAGCTACAAATGTGCTTAGGATGTCACTCATATGCAGTGTTGGTCGAATATTACTTATGTTTGTATATACTACTTTTTACTGCGTAGTAATACTTTTTTAAATATTAGTTATTACTTCTCAAAAGTATATACTACTTTATATTAGATATTACTTTTTTGAGTAATCCGAAAAATAGTAAGTAAAGGCAATTCAAACAGGATTTATAAAATCCTCATCAAACGTAGTTAGCATTTTTATGTCCACTGGGTGACGTCACATACAATCATAGCTCATTAATTATTATCAAAAATGTCTTCGAATATTTTTTTTACGAACGTAATTGTAACAAGGATATTACATATTAGTTATAACCAGGCTTGTGACGTTCAGCTTTTTTTGCGTTCAGAGTTCCGTTCAGCGTTCAAAATAAATTAGCGTTCCGTTCAGCGTTCCGTTCAATGTTTTTGTGTTCAGCGTTCCGTTAGCGTTCAGCGTTCAATATTTCCAAAAGTGATGACGTTTTTTTTAGAAAAAATCTACAAAAAAGTGATGACGTTTTTTTTTTTAGAAAAGAATTTCAAAAAAAGTGAGACATTTTTTCCGAAAAAGTCCAAGAAATGTTTTGAAAAAAATTGAACGCTGACGCAAAACTCTTTTTTTTTGCTTCAACGTTCAGCGTTCAAAAAAAGTTGCGTTCCGTTCAGCTTTCCGTTCATTGAACGTGCGTTCAGCTGAACGCCGTGTTCAATTTTGCGTTCCGTTCACAAGCCGGTGTATAACTTATTACCTGAAAATGATATCTAATATCTTTGATCTCTCTAGTTATCGCAGTATTACTAAGTAATATATTACTCTCCACGCGTTAGGGAACAACCTGCTCATAATGATATATCTATGGTACCAAAAAGTACTTATATTTAACAGTCGATCAAAAACTTAGTTGTATCACATATAAAGTATTAAGTTGGCATATTGTAATTTTTTTAAACTTCTGATACAGCTTATAATGCATGATGAACGTCAATCGGTATATTAATTAAGCAGAAACTAGATTTTTGAAGATGAATGCCACCCCTTCCTCTGTAGATGATATTTTATCGAATAT
>CP045907.1:2332890-2346630 GCA_013387185.1 Caligus rogercresseyi | reverse complement strand
GGCTTGCACGCGTTCCATTTTTCCTGTTCCGTTCATCGTTCCATTCATTTTTCCGTTCCGCGGAACGCCGTTCAATTTTGTGTTCCGTTCAAAGATTGGATTTCAAATTTTTTCATATGGAGGCTCTTTACTTTTCACTGCATCCTCGTATGTTTCGGGTATACAATTTTAAACCAGGCCCTAATAGTTTGGGCTTGCAGTTAGTTACTGCAATTAAAGTTCCAACAACTTACAATCTTCGATAATATATTTAAGATATAAAATATTGAACCAGAAGCTTGGCCCGAAAAAATTAACATATTTTTTATCGACCCCGAAAATGTTATACTATGAAAAGTCAAACATGTAAAATCCTACCCACATATGTCCCACCCAATTTATCGGTCTATACTACTCATAATTATTGCTTTATCTGAAAATAATTACGAAAAGTTTATTTATTTACAATGTTAAGAATAATATAAGTTTATAAATTACACTATTTATTTGCTGATAGAAGGAGCTGTTTTTCGAAATTTCATCTCCTATCTTTTGCCTTGTCCTTCGCAATAAAAGTTTAGATTTGGAGAAGAGTTCTCTAAACTGGCACTGCTGGGAAATATAACATTATATAGGATGAAAATCTTTTTAATCCTTCTATAATTGCAATAATTGATTCCATTGCCTCAGACTCGTCGGTTAAGAAGCGGTTAACCTCCTGCTTAGCACGTAAGTTTATAGAGAGAGGAACATAGAGCAAAACGCAACTTTTAAAGTATAATGATTAAACGAATTTCAGGTTAAAAATTATAAATTGGTTTATGTACAATAAACGACATAAAACATGGACCATTACAGTAACTAAATAATTAAATTTTGTGACCGATAACAAACTGATAAAATTATAATACATACAAAATCAAGGTCTGGTGATTTCCTCTTGATATTATTTGAACGGAACGCAAAAAGACCACTCTTAGCCTTCCGTTCATCGTTTCTGTTCAATGTTTCCCGTTCTGTTCATCGTTCCGTTCAATTTCTTCCGTTTCCGCGAAACGCCGTTCAATTTTACATTCCGTTCACAGCCCTGTATATATATATATATATATATATATCTGGGCAAAACAGAAGTCATAGTCAGAAGTCATTAAAACTCATATCCTTGTGAAAGGTCTAAAAGCTGATATTGTGAGTCCCATCGGATATAAATTAGCATTATGATATTTGTTGAATTCGAGAGCAAATATCATTAATTTCATCGGGTAAGTGATAAATATACTTAGATATTTCACGAAAAAGATCGAACAGATTCGTCGTTAACATGAATGCTTGTATTTTCTAATTTACTTACTATAAATTTAAATCTTATCAACAAACAGAGCTTCGATCAGGAGCATCTAAGGACATCATAGGAAAGCCCCCTAGACCTATTGGGATCTTCTATGACCAATTGCTTTCATTGGCTGTTCCACAATACAGTGATTTTAAAATTATTCCCTTCGAAACTCCTTAGCCCCTGCCATCACATAAAGATAAACTAGAGTCATATATACACTCAGAGAGTGCAAACTCCGCCGTCACGGGGTCCTTATGAGCCTTCAGAGGCAGATTTTTCACGACTGGGGCAGCGTAGAGGGACGGAGAGAGGGTTCCCCTCGACGGAAATTCGAGAGGAAGACGCTCCCGGCCCCGATTTTACAGCACAGCGACATCTATTGGCAGAGTAGGCTAATTTGAAATATTATTAGTATTTAGCTCGTTTTGCACCTTAATTCTGCACTCAGAGATGCAAAATTGAATCCTTGTTCTTTTTGGCATTTCCAACAACTCCACAAAGTTCATCCGAATCCGTTCAGTACTTTTTGAGTATCCTGCTGACAAACAAACCAACAAACCAACGCCAGTGACAACAATACCTCCTTCGGCGGAGGTAAAAGGTTAAAAGGAAGGATTTTTTGGTCTATATGGTTCGATAGAATTGCGTCCGACAGGATATAAATAAGCATTATAGCATTTAAAATAGTTAATCAAACCTAGGATCTTATCAATGAGGTTGACCAAAAAATGCCATCCCCTCACGGGATTCGAACTTGCGCCCCAACATTGAGAGTTGAATACGCCTTAATACGCACGGCATCGCATCCCTTAAGAGATTTGACTAACTCATTACTAAAGTATTAACTCCTCTATAGAATTCAGAAGTGCTCTGACATTGATAGGAAAGTTTTATATAAAGGCAATTTAAATATTAAAAAAAAGAAGTCAGTCTCCCTAAACCGGGGTTTGGATTGAACGGAAAAAAAAACGAACACCGTTTCTGAACGCACGTCCCAAATCGAACGCCTGAACGGAATATAAAATGAACGGACGAACGGAATTTTGTTGTTGACGTTCGTCCGTTCAATTCATATTTTTTTTTCAAAAGTAGGGATGTTTTTTATAAACAAGTTCAATCAATGTTTCTTATGTCACATCAGAAAAAAGTGAGGACATTTTATACAAAAATAAGTGCCTTTGAAATTCCTGCGAGTGTTTTGGGATAAAAGTGAGAACTTTTCAAATTTAAAATGGGAAATAATTGATATTTTCTCAACGAGAACGAACGAACGCCAAACGAACGCTAACAAATTGAATGGACTAACGCCTGAACGGATTTTTTTTCAAGCCCAACGGGCAACCGGACGAACGCTAAGGTTGCCAACAGCCACAAGCCTGGTTCAAACTCATTGAACATAGCTGTAGAATTATAAATTCTAAATGCCACTCATGTAAATTACAAAAAAAAAAAAAAATTGGAGTAAAAAATGTGGACGTTATTTATAAGCTAAGAATAAACCAAATATCAGTCAACCAATTCATATTGAATGTACCATAAAATGTGCGCTATCATGGTATTCCTGCATTTAACACCGAGTCGTGGCCTTAGATCCTCCCGTAATCCTCCCTTATACAAATCCTTTAGATTAAAAATAGAAACAATATAAATATTTATTGAATGAAAGGAATGTAATTCCTATACGATGTATTAACATATGTTGAATTTGAAAATATTTATAAAACTAATCCTTTTTTTGATCAGTTGTACAAAAATATATAGATAAATCATTCCTACATACATCTGTCTAGCCTTTATTATTTTACAAGAAAATAAAATTATACTTACAAATATTTTTACAATATTTGATATAATCGATCCCCATTTATATATATACTTTTTATCATATATGTAGAGATATTAGAATTATATTATATATATATATATATAATATATATATATATATTATATATATATATATATCAGACTTTTTTATTTATCGTTCGCGAACGATGAACGACAAAGTTTTTGACAAGAAAAACTTCTTATCGTTCGTTTTTGGCGCCAAAAAAAAGACAAAGACTTTTTTCATTGTAATGGGAAAACTTCCTTTCTAAAAAAACCTCATCCCTTTCTTTCAGAATGACGAAAAACAATTTTTTTGCGAACGTCAACAAGTCTGATATATATATATATATATATACAGGTCGGCTGATAAGTCCCGAGACTATCTAAGAAGAAAACATTATCTTGACAAATTCAATTTTATTATTCTACATAGTTACCTTCGAGGCGATAAGCGATTATAGCGATCTTTCAATTTTTCGATTCCACTTTTATAGTAATCTTTCGTTTTATCCGAAAAATAGGCTTCTGTCCCGGCGATTACTTCATCATCGTCCTTAAATTTCTTGCCAGCGAGCATTCTCTTCAGGTCTGCAAACAGGAAATAGTCGCTGGGGGCCAGATCTGGAGAGTACGGTGGATGGGGAAGCAATTCGTAGCCCAATTTATTTAATTTAGCCATTGTTTTCATTGACTTGTGACACGGTGCATTGTCTTGGTGAACAACACTTTTTTTCTTCTTCAAATGGGGCCGTTTTTCAACAATTTCATAATTCAAACGCTCCAACAAGGCTATATAATAATCGTTGTTGATTGTTTTCCCCTTTTCAAGATAGTCAATGAATATTATACCGTGTGCATCCCAAAATACAGACGCCATAACTTTCCCAGCTGACTGTTGCGTTTTTCCTCGCTTTGGATTCGGTTCATCATATGCAGTCCACTCAGCTGACTGTCGATTGGACTCGGGAGTGAAGTGATGAGCCATGTTTCATCCATTGTCACATATCGACGCAAAAATTCGGATTGATTACGA
Organism: Caligus rogercresseyi; assembly: GCA_013387185.1. NCBI lineage: Eukaryota > Metazoa > Arthropoda > Copepoda > Siphonostomatoida > Caligidae > Caligus > Caligus rogercresseyi. Next base: position 2,342,455 of record CP045907.1, on the reverse strand, counting down.
TTGAACAGCTTCAAACACTGCTCAGAATCATCAATTCGTTGTTGTTTTTGGTCGATTGTGAGCTCTCGCGGCACCCACTTTGCACAGAGCTTTTGCATGTCCAAATATTCATGCACGATATGTCCAACGCGCTCTTTCGATATCTTCAGAGTCTCAGCTATCTGGATCAACTTCTCTTTACGGTCATTTAAAATCATTTTGTGGATTATTTTTATGTTTTCTGGTGTAACCACCTCTTTTGGCGTCCACTGCGTTTATCATCATTCGTGCTCACACGACCACGTTTGAATTCAGCAAACCATCGACATATGGTTGCTTTCGATGGAGCAGAGTCCAAATAATATTCTTCAAGCCAAGTTTTAGTTTAGACGGTATTTTTCCCATCAAAAAACAATGTTTTATTAACACACGAAATTCGTCTTTTTCCATTTTTTCACAATAACAAAGTAGCTTCACTTAAAACGCAATATCTCACAAACTAGTTGTCAGACAGCTGTTATATTTATGCATGTATTTTTTGAAGGTTGGTACCAAGGTCTGTATAATAAGGTCTGGGCAATACAAAACAAACATGTAATCCTAGCAGTATAACTATTCAATGACGTCACTGGAGAACGATTCTATCTATCCATTTATATATCTATCAATCTCTCTATCAATCTATAAATATATATATTGGTTTTAGGAATATTTATATATAAAACTTATGCGTAAAGAAAATCTGATAAAGCATTTTTTTTGTTGGGAATTATTGATAGTAGGAATTTTTCCTTAACGACACTTTTGTATAAATGCATTTTTAAAGGAAACTACTGACTTTTGGGCCTAGCTTATCAGTCAAAATAGCTTTATTGAGCATTAATGAGCACATTTGGTTAGTTTTATTTTATAAACTGAGCCCATTTTGAGTACTTTTTCGCTCATATAAAGGAGTATATTCGTATATAATGGACCAATAAGGTACCTATGTACAAACAATAAGCTACGGTAAGGTAGGTAGGTTTCGTGACCCAGACCTTCTCCGCATTAATATAACAAAGCTCCGCTTATTATTAGTTATTATGTTATTGTTATTTTTATTCTTCACGAAGCCTACCTTACATTACCGTAGCTTATTGTTTATAGGTACCCTTTTTGGTCCATTATATACGAATATACTCCTTATGTATGAGCGAAAAAGTACTCAAAATGGGCTCAGTTTATAAAATGAAACTAACCAAATGTGCTCATTAATGCTTGTTTGTTTTTTGTATTGCCCAGACCTTATTATACAGACCTTGGTTGGTACTAGCTGACAGTCATATGAAACAAATCCACTGGCGCCATCTATGTGTTAGTCTCGGACTTATCAGCCGACCATGTATATATATATATATATTTCATGATATTCTATGATTAAATTATAAATATATTTCAAAAACTTAATGACCTACCAAGTTAAACTTGCATTTAAAATGACTCCCATATTTGGGCTCCTACGGCGCCCATATGTTGCGCCCTTCGGGTATGGGTAGGTTTTGAAGCTAGTTTGTGAGTGAAACAGACCTTAAAGAATAAAGAGAGGAGAGAGAAAATAATTTTCTTTTGTACAAACATTCTTCATAAAAGTTTGACTTTGTACAAAGAATATGTTTTAAGTCACATGAGATGCTTTTTTCTTTTTTCTATTTCTCTAACCCTCCTCCTTTTCTTTTCCTTTTTTCCTCTCTTTACCTTGAAAAGTACGGTGGTTCAAATCAGACAAGGTCTGAATTTTTTTCTTCTTCATTTCTGGTCCCATCACTTTGCAATAGTTTTATTATGTCCATCTTGACCAAGGATTCCATTGGTACTTCAAAATTCAATTCTGATCATAAATGTGAGAGGAGAAAACGTGTGGACATGCAGACGGACAGAGATTGGTGAATTAATCAGGTTTGTGAGCGATCAGGGAAAAATAGCGATCTGAATCAAAATAGCGATCAGAGATTCTTTGCGATATAGCGATATAACGATCAGGGATTTTTCCGATCAGCGATTTTCCGATCAGCGATCCGATCAATTTAATTGCGATCAAACAAAATTTTGCTATGTAATACTAATTCTCAGTGGTTTCTACGATAAATTTTTTTTCAACTTGCGATAACGATAAAACCATAACTTTTCTCAACTTGCAATAAACGATTAAACGTAAAAATTTCAAAACCCAACTTGCGGTAAGCGTAAACGATAAGAATCTCCAAAAAAGGTGAGACTTTTTTATAGAAAATAATCTGCCAAAAAAAAAGTGATGACTTTTTTTTTTAAAAGAATCTCCAAAAAAAAAGTAATGACTTTTTTTTTAGAAAAGAATCTCCAAAAAAAAGTGATGACGTTTTTTTTTAGAAAAGAATCTCCAAAAAAAAGTGATGACGTTTTTTTTAAGAAAAGAATCTACAAAAAAAAAGTGATGACGTTTTATTTTAAGAAAAGAATCTCCAAAAAAACAAACCATTTTTCTTTTTTTTTTAGTATTTTATACAAATTGATCGGATCGCTATTTTTTAGTGATTTTCTTACGATCAAAAGATATAAACATCAGGACCTTTTGCGATACTGCGATCAAATATCGCTATATCGCTATTGATCGCCGATCAAAAAAAACTCCGATCAACAAGCCTGGAATTAATATATAGATAAGATATGCCATAAATACTTTCGTTGTCCTATCTTTCAAATCTTTCCAACTTCAATTAACACAAAATGATTGACTTGTTCCCCATATAAGAATTGTATTATACAGCAATTTTACTCCATATTTAAGCATGCTTTAACCTATAAACTGTTAAATTGTATTTACTTCAAGCTAAGTGCACTTCTTTAAATCATCTACTAAGCTTCTACAAGAAAATTTATGTTAAAATATGATTAAAAAAAGTAGTACTTAAACGAACTAAATGTCTAATTTAAATATTTTGTTTTACATACACGTCACTTAAACAATAAACTAGAGGCATATATACACTCAGAGAGTGCAAACTCCACCGTCACGGGGTCCTTATGAGCCTTCCGAGGCGGATTTTTCACGACTGGGGCGGCGTAGAGGGACGGGGGAGGGTTCCCCTCGACGGAAATTCCGAGAGGAAGACGCTCCGGCACCCATTTCACAACACAGCGACATCTATTGGCAGAGTAGGCTAACTTGAAATATTTATTAGTATTTAGCTCGTTTTGCATCTTAATTCTGCACTCAGAGATGCCAAAATTTAATCACTTGTTACTTTTGGCATTTCCAACAACTCCACAAAGTTTCATCCAATCCGTTCAGTACTTTTTGAGTTATCCTGCTGACAAACAAACAAACAAACAAACAAACCAACGCCAGTGAAAAACTAGAGGCATATATACACTCAGAGAGTGCAAACCTCCGCCGATCCCCAATTATTGAATCACTTAACAGAATTACAATCCAATCATTATGTCTACATAAGTAGGTGTGTTTGGTGAATAATGAGAGAGGAGAGAGCAAAGAAAAAAATAAAGAAATATATACACTCAGAGAGTGTGTACCTCCGCCGATCCCCAACATTCCTATTCAAACATTCTCCTTTCACACGCCCGATTTTCTATCTCTAATCATTGTTTCCTCTCTGTTAGCTCATTTTACATATTAAAAAAAGCACTCAGAGATGGGAAGACGGAAGAAGTTTAAGCTACGTCACTAGGTTAACATAGTCCTGAGCTGATATATGAACAATAATACGTCATTGAATATTTTTTTAGCGTTTGTTCTTTCCTACTCCCTGAATAGAGACCCCATTTCATTAGTATTTTGCTCATTTTGCATATTAAAAAAGCACTCAGAGATGGGAAGACGGAAGAAGTTTAAGCTACGTCACTGGGTTAACATAGTCCTGAGCTGAATATGAACAATAATACGTCAATGAATATTTTTTAGCGTTTGTTCTTCTACTCCCTGAATAGAGACCCCATTTCATTTAGTATTTGCTCATTTTGCATATTAAAAAAGCACTCAGAGATGGGAGACGGAAGAAGTTTAAGCTACGTCCTGGGTTAACATGTCCTGAGCTGATATATGAACAATAATACGTCAATGAATTTTTTTAGGGTTTGTTCTTTCCTACTCCCTGAATAGAGACCCCATTTCATTATTATATTAGTAGTATTTTCCTCATTTTGCATACTAAAAAGCACTTAGAGATGCCAAAATTAATCACTTGTTCCTTTTGGCATTTCCAACAACTCCACAAGGTTTCATTCGAATCCGTCAGTACTTTTTGAGTTATCCGCTGACAAACAAATAAACCAACAAACACCACTGAAAACAATACCTCCTTCGGCGGAGGGTAACAATACCTCCTTCGGCTGAGGTAAATATACAAAATAAGATAAAAGAATATACAGACTCTAAATCATTTATGGTTCAATATCTTAAAAGCTTTGAAATTACTTTTTTAAGCTCTGGAAGGAATTAAAGCTACTACAATAAGTGAAATACTCTATTCTTGCATTAGTAGTTTAATTTTATCACATATTTTTCCGGGATACTGTTTATTACCTCCGCCGAAGGAGGTATTGTTTTCACTGGCGTTTGTTGGTTTTGTTAGTTGTTGTTTGTGGTTTGTCAGCAGGATAACTCAAAAAGTATGAACGGATTTGGATGAAATTTTGTGGAGTTGTTGAAGTGCCAAAAGGAAGAAGTGATTAAATTTTGGCATCTCTGAGTGCAGAATTAAGGCACCAAATGAGCTAAATACTACTAAATTTTTCAAGTTAGCCTACTCTCCAATAGATGTCGCGTGGCTGTGAAATTGGGTGCCGGAGCGTGTTCCTCTCGGAATTTTCCGTCTAGGGGAACCCTCCCCCGTCTCTCTACGCCTCCCCAGTCGTGAAAAATCCGCCTCGGAAGGCTCATGACGGCGGAGGTTTGCACTCTCTGAGTGTATATATGCCTCTAGTTTACCTTTTTTTACAACACAACATAGTCATCGATTATCAAAAGGTAGTATAATGAAATTTATAAGAACAAAATGGGATAGGGGCTCAAAGCAAAGTAATGTAGACGTAACCTAGGCGAGCAGTTGAAAGTTTTTATTACCCCGCCGAAGGAGGTATTGTTTTCACTGGCGTTTGTTTGTTTGTTAGTTTGTTGGTTTGTTTGTCAGCAGGAACTCAAAAAGTACCGAACGGATTCGGATGAAACTTTGTAGAGTTGTTAGAAGTGCCAAAAGGAACAAGTGATTTAATTTTGGCATCTCTTTAAAAATAAAAGAACTCCCAACCAACATCCTACTTTTATGAGATATCTTGAGATAAAATAGTGATTTAGAAAACCATTGACTCGCTGAGATGAGAGATCCAATGCGTCATTTGATTCAGTCCACTTGCACTTGAAGGGGAAGAGACCCGTTTGTTTTGAAAACACCCCTGGGGATGGAGCGTAGAATTTCCAGGCTTCTTCTGAGAGATCTTGGAGACCCACAGGAAGCCCACCTCTGCACGTTCTTGAGGCGTCCCTCAAATAAAAAACTCTTCTTCGTGTGTTTGTGCTCGTGGGCACTCTTTTTTTGCGCCAGATCTTCGAGTGGTTTTAAAATTTTCGGTCGAAAATTTCGCCGATGTATTTTAATTTTTTGTTTTGATGTGAAGCTGTGGCATAAAATTAATCAGGGATTTCGAATGGTCAGTTCTACCAATCCATTCTACATATTACCCCTGTGGATATTCCAGAGTGGATGTCTTTTGCCAGAATTGTTTTTTTTTGCCCAGGTCTAAAGAAGTTTTGCTGGACCTTTGCCTTCTAAACTTTCTATTGATATATATTAGACTGCTCTCTTTAGCTTTAAGAAGGATTTTTATGACATATTTGTCTCAATATGTTCTCCAATAACTGTGTTATGAGTTATATTCATGAACTTTCCATATGGATCTGAATAACCATTATACGAGCATAACTGTTGAAATGTCTCTAAGATGTATGTTTGTGATATTAAAATATTATCAATTTTTTTTGTTCTAAATGCATTTGTCATTGTCGATGAAATATACAGTGTATATACCATAATTTAAAAAGAGATTGATTTATCAATATACATCAGAAAGCTTAAGTAGAAAAAAAAGTGTACTCCGACTTTTTGGAGGGGGAAACGAAATGAGAAAAACACAAGTTCTATAATAGATGCAATGGCAAAGTGAAAGCAAGTAAGGTGAGAGTGTGAGGAAATTGTGATGATAGAGGATCCCTACTGAATTAATACAAACAGCAAAGAACATTACTTTCCCAAACAACTCTTATCTGGGTAAAACTATCGTCACAGATCATACAATTCCTAATAAGGATCAATGGAATGACAACACCAATCAAACTTACAAAAAATTTTAGGGGTGGGGGCAATAATACCCCCCGGGGATGGAGGGTATTGGTTCATGGTCCAATTAAGAGAAGACAAAAAGTCATATGTGTCCATGTGTCGTACAATGTGTATGCTTCGTTTAGCTTTTCAATTTTTTACATTTTTAACAATTTTAAAAAATATTAGTTCTTAAAATTCCAAAGTAATTGCTTACAAAACATAAATAAAACATTGTAGTCTAAAATTAATATTTTGGGAGAAGAACGACAAAAAAGAATAAAGAATAATAAACATAAATTGCAGATGGATACTTTAAAAAACAATTTTCCAATATTTTAAATAGTAAATCACTTTTAATGTTTAATTTTAAAATGATGTAAAAAATTAGGTTTGAACTGTATAAAAAAACTAAGGGATTTTTTAAAATCATTATTTCATTCATAGTAGCCTAAATATGAGGCTCTATCTCTCTCTCTCCTCTCTCTTATATATATATATATATATATATAATAATTCAAACTTTTTAAAATATTAATATGTTACACGTTTCAAAGATGTGGATTTGTGTAAATTCTCCAGTCTACCAATAAATATTGACACAATTTGCATTCGACTAATATGGCGCTAGGATTTTTCTCACCGAAACCTAATCAGCAACTGTTTCAACCTCGAGCTACTTGCAGTGGCCGGGTTTTTAATGACAAATGTGTTAGTTATGTTATCTATTATTCAATTATTTGATATCGTTATAACTATAACTACCCCGAATTGCATCCAACTCTTATAACCAAATATCATCCCGAAACCCAGGAAAAAGGGTCAACAAATGATTTTCTTTGGAATATATAGGTTTTAAGGGATGATCTGAGTTAATTTGTATTTTTATATGTTTTTCCTCCTATTTTTCTTTCGCCTATGGGTCATCATCTTTAAAAGCATATGAATACATATTACTTAATAAATAATGACTTTGATAAATCATTAATAAAGAACAAGTGCGTATAATTTTCTATTCTTACAATTGTGAGAGTATCACTTTTTCTAATATTGTAGCAAATAATATTGTACAAATTCTATCGATTTCTCTTTCATCGATTTTTTTCGCAGTCATGCCTACAATAAGCTACATGTGTGAAGCGCTGTATTAGGATTTGTAATATAATTCCTATTATATATTGGTAAGAAGGTCATATTTAAAATCTAAGTAGATTATAAATTCATGAAGCCCTTAATCCCATTGCCATCTGTTTAAACCAAATTGACAAAATTTATTTTAAATAAATTTATGTTTTTTTTATTTATACCAAACCTTGACATTCTTTACCTTACCCAGATATGCATTTTAACCAACCATTAAAGCATTAAAGCTCAAGCAATATCTAATATATATCATATATATATATATATATATATATATATATTATATATATATATATATATATATATATATATATATATATATATATATATATAATATAATATCCCTCATCTCATTATCAGAAACACTTTACGAGGTTTTAGTATCTAGAATCACACAACTTCCAGCTTGTCCTTACAAACATTGACAATTAGTGCAATTATTTCCACTGTATTGAAATATAGGTTAGTGAGCTATTGAAAAAAAAACATTTATTTGAGGAAGTCGGATGGGTTACGGAGGATCTTTGAGTAGGTGACTATTAAGATCACTTAACATGTGGCCACTGACAAAGCCACAATATTTTTAATTTTGTGTTTTTTGATTTTATAAATTTTATTCTTCTACAGGGTGCGGCAACATAACTTCCTTTTTTCAGAAGGACATAAAACAAGATGATAAATCAGAAAGGTTTTAATTTTGTTTCATGATTTAGTACATATTTAAAGTTTTGTTTCACATAGTTTTGAAAATCATATCAGATATCCCCCATTGCCCATACACTGTATGTACCGATTTCGGGTGTTTGCATGACCCTCACAGCGATCAGGGCAGCGGGTATGTTGGTAATTTCTTCTCTGATGTTGGCCTTCAAGTTGGTAGGCTTCTCGGGCGGTTGACATAAACACGGGATTTCAAATATCCCCACAATAATAAATCACAGGAGACAAATCGGGGGAACGCGTCTGCCCACTCCCAATCGCCCCTATATACATATATATGTATATACAGTGTATGGCCAATGGGGGGATATCGATATGATTTTCAAAACATGTGAAACAAAACTTTAAATATGTACTAAAATCATGAAACAAAATTGAAACCTTTCTGATTTATACATCTTGTTTTATTGCCTTCTGAAAAAGGAAGTTATGTTGCCGCCCTGTATTTGGCACACCACAAACTGCCTAGAATGCCGGCAATCTTTATATATAGAATAAATGGTAGTTAGGAATAATAAAAATTGCTCTTCCGAGCTCACTAAGTAACCTGATTTTACTTTTAGACTTTTTGTATATCTAGATAATAGAGTATAATATTAAATAGCTACCAAGAGTCCTTTACACGCCCCTACATACCTATGTATGATCTAACGGTTGGTTTTCATTCTGAGAGGAGGTGAAACATGTTATCCTGGACATATCACAATTTCACATTCTATATATAGCCGCATATTCTTTGCACCTCTTTGCAAAATGATTCTGACATCTATTTTTTTTTTATGGAAACTTTTTCGTCAATTTAACTTCATTTAAAAAAAGTATTGAAATATAAGTATATTATACTAAACTAAATATTGTTTTGGATGCCAATGTCTTTATGTGCAATAGAAGTATGCAGTCTCGCTTTGGAACAATTGTTTTATCATACTTCTAAGTATGCCATTCCTTAATAAGAATCTGTCCATGAATAAAACTTATATTCGAATTTACTTGAAAAATACATGCTTATAATTACATTTAATTTGTTTGTAAGGGCAAGGGGCTAAAAGTTTCATTGGATTAATACAACGGATTCATAGCCTTTGTCTAGATCTATAGCTATTAAAATTGCCTATGGCGAATAGCATAAGAAGCAAAGGTCTGTATAAGGTCGGGGCAATAAAAAAACAAATATGTAATCCTAGCAGTGTAACACGCAATGACGTCACTGGAGAACGAGAGATATATATATTTCGTCTCCGGTGACGTCATTGTAGTCACACTGTTACATGTTTGTTTTTGTATTGACCAGATCTTATTATACAGACCTTGATAAGAAGCAAGTTAATATTGTACGAGGCGTTTACTTTCATTTTTGAGATTGTAGATTCGAC